>APFE030214149.1:128189-149917 GCA_000404065.3 Pinus taeda | reverse complement strand
TTGTGGATTGTAGTGTTGATGGTGTGTTCTATACATGTTCTTGTAAGTTTGTTTATGTTTTCTACATCTCTCTTTTGCTTCTATTTGGACAGATGAAGTGGTAAAGTTTGAATACATGCTTTGACATGCTCAGCTTTTTAGTTTGTTCCAAATTTATGTTTTCTGCTATCTAGAGAGGATTCAAATGGTTATTTGCCCTCTTTAGCTCCTTCTCTATCATCCCTGATCATCCATCTTAGATTAAGGCATCACCGCTCACTCCTACCTTGCCCCAAAGATCCCCCTGCAAAAACTGTGCTCAATCCCCACACCCTGAATTGCACTCCTTCCAATTGCCACCAAAAACCAAAAATCTTTAAATCAATCCCCTTTATCAATTTACTAGCCTAAAATCCTTGTTCCTAAATGGTCAACTCATCCTATTGACAAAATCCATCGAGTTTTGACCCGAGAGAGCCTTCTCATTCCTCGTAGGGCTAGCTACGAGGTGAAATGGTTTGATGTAGCCTTGAGGGTTTGTCTATCTCAGCCTAGGTGAATTCCAAGCGCTAACAGGTGGTATTGATGGTTATGCCGGAAGCAGCTGAGAATGTGTCTAGAAGTACTTTAAAGGTTCTGGCTTTGTTAATAGAGGGGTGACCAAAGAGCATATTGTCATCAACGAATTGCTGATGTGTAATAGCAGTGGAGCCATGGACAGAGAGACCTCTAAGATCATGAGAATGAGCAGAGTGCTTTATGAGACAGCAAAGACCCTCAACCATAATGATGAAAAGAAATGGGGATAGAGGGTCCCCTTGACGAATGCCCCTTGATAGGTGATATGGTTTAGAGGGGATACCATTAACAAGGACAGAGCATAGCGGAGAGGAAACAAGGGTCATTATCCACCTTACCTAGGTCAGGCTGAATTTGAAGGCTACTAGCACGCTCTTTATGTAAGTCCAGCTGAGCTTATCAAAGGCTTTGGAAAGGTCTATTTTCAGTAGCATTTCGGCCTGTTTGCTTTTTTTGAGAGAGTGGATGGTTTCATGAGTGAGAATAATGCCATCCAGAATTTGGCGACCTTTGACATACCCAGATTGCTCTGGGGAGATGAGAAGAGGGAGGAGCGATTTGAGGTGATTGGCTATGAATTTTGAGATAATCTTATAGATAACATTGCAAAGGGCAATAAGCTTGAACTTCTCCGGAGTGCTTGGTTGAGGAACTTTAGGAATAAGGGTGATGAAGGTTGCATTGAGTGAAGGGATTAACCAGTGCATGACTCTAGATTCTTCTACCACATTCCAGGCATCTACTTTAATTAAATCCCAAAAGTGGTGGTAAAAGTTGGATGTGAAGCCGTCAGGACCCAGTGCTTTCCCAGCCTTCAGTTGTTTTGAAGCTTCTTCGACCTCCAAGATGGTGACTGGTCTTAACAAAAGTTGATTATGCTCCTCCGTGATGAGTTTAGGAATATGCTTGAGTGTTTCATTGATTGCTTGCTTTCTATCTATGTGCTGCTCTTGATGAATAGTTTTGAAGTGATTTGTGAGCTCTTCCTCTATATCTTTCCGTTTCTCCATTTTTTCGCCCTGTGAATTTTGAATGTGAGAGACTATGTTATTCATTCTTCTTTGTATGGTTGTATGGTGAAAAAAACTTGGTATTTCGTTCCCCTTCATTCAACCATCTAATTTTGGACTTTTGTCTCCATAGCATTTCCTCTTGTCTGCCTCTTTCATCTAGTTGTGTTATAATTATTTGTTCTTGTCTGGCATACTCCTCTGTTCTGCCCTCTAGGATGATCTTTTGCTGTAGCTCTGCCATGCTTTGCTCAAGTGCTTTCTTCTCTTGAAAAATGTTGCCAAAGATTATATAGTTCCAGATTTTGATTTGTTTTTTAATATGCTTCAATATTTTTTGGAATTGGTACATGAGAGAGCCTCCATTGGGTATGAAAATTTCCCATGTTGTTTTGACTACTGTATTAAACTCAAGGTGGGTGAGCCAAAAAGCTTCAAACTTGAAGGGTTTTTTGTTTGAGTTTCTTGGATTTTTCCATTGCAGAGAGATGGACCAATGATCCGATCCAGCTAGGGGTAGGATTAAATCACATATGTCACCACCAAGATGGACGAAGTTATCTGAGATTAGGAATCTGTCCAACTTGGATGCGATTTACTGAGTACCAGATCTCTTGTTGTTCCAGGTAAAGATGTCGTTGTCAAAAGGTAAATCTGTAAGTCTATTTTGTTGAATATAGACTTTGAAGTCATTGCTTTCTTTTTCCAATTTTCTTCTACCCCCCAATTTTTCCTCCAGCCGTGTGATCATATTGAAGTCGCCACCTATTAACTGAAGTGGATGGGTTCTTGTAGCATTGAGAATTTCTAATGTTTCTAATAGCTTAAGCTTTTGTGTACTTTCCTGTGGAAAGTAAACATTGGTTAAATGCCCATGTATGTTGGTGCCAACCAGGTGGAACATTGCATGTATGAAGTGATGCGAGGCAAAGAAGTTTGTTAAGGAGACCTGCTAAGTGTTCCAAGCTATGGTTAACCCTCCTGAGGCGCTTTTTGCATCAACTGTAACTATTTGACATCCTACCCAGGCTTTGGATAGTATGGATTCTAAAGTACTGGAGCTACATTTTGTTTCTTGCATAAATATAATGTATGGTTGTTCTTTTCTGAACCATGTTCTTCATCATTTTGTACTTCCCGGGACTGTTAAGTCCTCTTACATTCCATGAAATTAGCTTCATGGTTGACTGGTAGGTAGGGACTGATAACATTTGGTCAACTTAGAGCATCTACCCGATTCCACGAGCATTTCCCCAATTAAAATGGTGCACTATAAGTTTGTCTTCCTACCTCTTTTCTTCCCCTCTTTGATGATATGTTTTCCATCCCATCGGCCTCCTTGTTGTATGCCCAGAATGTTATGCTGATGCATTCGTGTGATCACTACTTCCAGATTCTCCAATTGTCTTTTCGGTATTGTGTCGAACTCCTTCCTTTTACAAGCTTGGTCAAGACTGAAAATGTTTATTTCCCCAAGATCAAAGCTTTCTGGTTCTTCTTCCATTGAGCTTTGCTGATTGCCTTCTTCCTGTTGAGTGAGAGACTGAGTAGGTTTTGCCTGAGTATCATCAATTTCCATTATCTTCTCGGACCATAGTACTTTGTGCTGAACAGGGTTGGTGTTGTTTTGCAGATCTGAAGCAGGCTTCTCAGAGGAGATGATATTTGAAGGATGACTAGTTTTGGAGTGGGTAGGAATGGTGGATGTATGATTGTGTGGATCTGTGCTTGTCTTTGTTGGCTTGGGTGTATTTGAATCAGGCTGTTCCAAATTTGTTAAGATATCAAAGTTGTTGCTTGAGGATGGTAAATTAGAGGCTGGTACATCAGTTTTGGGCACTGAGGGTGGTTTTTTAGTATGCCTTTTCCTACCAGCTACCTTGGTGAACCCATTGGAATTAGATTTGTTTCCAGTTTCTATGTTTCTAGGAAGCATGTTTAAGGGACAGTCATGAAAGAGGTGACCGTGAGCATGGCATCTCCTACAACGGAAGGGTACATGTTCATAATCAAGGGGCTGAATCCATTTAAAGTCATCGTGTAGTAGACTTACCGTGTCCGGTAGCACATGGCCCAACTTCATGGTAGACGCAGATCCATGCATATGAAGTGTATCCTCGAAGCTTAGTTTCCTCCACAGCCTTAATGAACTCGCCTAAGACATTGTTGATGGCTTTTAGAGAATCCTCTTCCCAGTATTCTAAAGGAATCGAGTACATGCAGATCCAAACTGGTGCCCAACTGAAGTCTTCTTTGTCAGGGTTAAATCTTTCTACCCAGTCTCGTAGATAAAGGCCTGCTGCGTTGAAGAAGTAGGGTCCTCTATCCAGTACCATGTTTCTATCTTCAAGGCAGTTGAAAGTGGTTGTGAAGAAGCCTTTAGGGGCCAGCTGTAGAGTTACATGACCTTTGGGCTTCCACTTCGTAATTATCCAGCCTTGTAGGGATTTTTCAGTCGGCCAGAAACCTATAAATTTGTCGATTAGTGTGTGATCTTTCATATATTGTATTTGCACATTGATTCTATAGCTAGACAGCTCAATCTTGGGCCTTTTTGTAGAAATGGATTTGCATCTTGGCAATGAGGCTTTCTTCGTTTGACCTAATGTTGCTTGTCTGTCCTCTGTCTCTTGTACCAGATTTTCTTGTTCATTCTTCTGCGTTTGCTGTGCAGGATGTTCCTCAGACTTCTCTAGATTCTCTGTTCCACCCTCTGTTGGGTTTTCCATAGTGCTATTTTTGGGGGGAGGCACTGATGCCTCCCCCATTGGACTATTCATTATTCCTTGCACTCAAAACTACAGTGCCAGCCCTAACAATGTTTTTGTCTGAGCTTGGAAGACTACAGGTTCAAGCTGTGTACCGTCGGTGGTTATGACAGGAACCCTAATTCCTTAGTGCGCCATTGTATCACCTCTCCTTTATCCTCTCCCCACCCTCTGTTCGTATTGATTTCATCTTACATCATGAAAGTTTTTAGTTTGACTATAAGGTTCCAATTTTCTCCAAAAGAGAGTCATATGATAAATATGAAAAGAATATTTGGATATTTAAAAGGCACCATGGAATTTGGCCTATGGTATTCAAAAAGTAAATAATTCACTCTAACAACATATACAAATGTCGATTGAGGAGGTAGTTTGGGTGATAAGAAAAGCACTATTGTAGGAGAATTTTACTAAGTAAATTGTGTACTTTACTGGCTAAGTATGAAATGAACTTCTATCTCCCTATCTACAGTTGGAGTAGAATACATTGCAAAAACAACTTATTGTACTCAAGTTATCTAGATGAAAACATATATTGCAAGATATGAAGGTAAATCATGATTAACCTATTCCCATTATCTACGATAACACAAGTTTTATTAGTGTGTCAAGGAAACTTGTTTTACAATCAAAGGCCAAGTACATCCCCATCAATTATCACTATCTCAACGAATGGGTAGCTAATCATGATATCAAGTTAGAATACATTTCTTCAAAAGAATAAGTTGCAGATATATTTACCAAACCACTACCCAGATAATATTTTGAGTATCTTGGAGAGATGTTAGGAGCGACTTCTCCTCCTTTATCTAAATAAAGGGAGTAGTATCCAATTGTAGTTCACAACGATGCACTGCAGAAGGAAAAATGTTGTTCACATACAAAACATTCATAAGGGAGCAGTCTCAAAATCATAGAAGAATAAATGTTGCATGTAGAATGACAATTAGCCTAGTTGTAGAGAAAGGAGAAGTGATAAATCAGAGGAATTGATAATTTATTGTTAAGATATCAAGGGGTGAAATTATACCCAAAAGAAAAAATATCCCGCTGAAATTCATAAAGCAGGAGAATATATAGACATAAGGAGAAGTTCTAGATACAAGAAGAGTTGAATATAGAAGAAGAGTTATATATAAGGAGAAACATGGCTTCAAGGGAGCATCCTTTTCCATTAATCAAGGGGGGGGGGAGAGGGGGGAGGAGGGCGCATTGCAAGGATAAGCAAAAGTTGTAGAATTGTAGATAGTGGGAGTTCTACATTATTATTACAGAATTGGCTAAGGGTTATTATCAATGACAAAGGCAGTTATTATTGAAAATATTATTTTAATTGATGTCAAAGAGAATGGGAGACTACGTATGTCCAAGATAAATATTGGAAAATGAAGATTGTTGAAAATATTTTTTTTGGACTTTTGATGCCCCATTTGGATACCCTATCCTTGAAGGAATTTTTAATCGAATTACCCAGCTCAAAAGGGAGCATAGGATATATGGTTGGAAATATAGTTTTAATTCATTTCGAATGGTATATGGCAGTCTCTATAATTCCATAGGAATGAGGAGATATGAAATATTTTATCTATATGGCCAAACCAAAATACAAGCAGGGTGACCCAACCAATTTTACAAATTATCCCCATAAGTGAACACAAAAAAACTATAAATAAAGGGAATATTATTTCGTTTGTACATAAATTCATCGGAGAAGAGATATGATATCACAAGAGGAGTTGAGGAATAAATTTTTAGGTGATTCTTGGAGTCTAAATATGGAAGAAAAAATGTGATTCATGGAGTGAATGAGTCATCTTGGAATTTTCACTAGATATTTTTTTTTGTTATGTTTCAAATTGTAAAAATTGGAGGAGCCATAGAGAATTCTTCGTGTAATTGTGTTTAAAATATTAGACATTGGGTCACTATTATTTTGTAGATATTCCTAAAGGAATTTAGGCTTTCTAAATTCTCTTGAAATCAACTTCAAATAGGTTAGCTCAAAATTTTCACTATAAATTTTCATCTAGTATGTTTCGAATGTGAAACTTGGAGGGCATAGATATAACATATTAATGTACCTATAGTTAAAATTTAATACCTTGATTTGTTGTAATATAAGAGATATGGCATAAGTTATGATTCTTGAATGCTCCTAAAATATTCAAACATGGCAGTGTGGCATTTTCTCTATAACTTTTGTACTAAAATGTTCCAAACCGTAAAAATTGGAGGACATGGATATAAGATTATATTGTACATGTGTTCAATTTTTAAACATTGGTGCACTATAATTTCAAAGATATTCGCTAATGAAGTTAGGCTTATTTAATGCTCCTAAAATCTTATTCAAATAGGTCAACTTGGTATGTTCACTATATCTTTCTTTCTATGATGTTCCAGAATCTGAAATCTGGAAGAGATGGAGGAGAGATCTCAAGGTAGCTATGGTAGAAACACTGACATCTATATTTTCTGATAATAGAAGTGTGATGTAGTTAGCTAAGGATGTTGTTTTTCATGCTAGGTCCAAACGATGTGTGTACTGAGTAGTTCTCTCATCAAATATCTATTTATTCCTAAGATGTTTCCATCCAGATTAAATATCGAATGCACATTGTTAATCTAAATTATCACAAGGTGTGGACTTCTTCTACCAAATATGCTAAAAGGAAGAAAAATAATTTATTGGGGAAATCCTATTTCCAACCTTCCTTAAAGGTATTAAAAACCCTTTCAAACGAGATCGATTATGAAAGCTTAAAGTCTAATGGCATATGTCTCTCATTACTAACAACATTGTGATTTATTCTCCATTCAATCTCCACCTTACCAATTAATATGGTCATTTAGTCTTCGAGGCACCTCACAATAGACCTCCTACTCACAGAGAGGTCATAAAGGTATACCAATATTCCCAATCCCTAGCCAAAGAACCCAATTTTAAACATTGTTCCACTCAAATTTCAAAGATATCATTTAACGAAGTTAGTTTTCTTGAAGTCTCATTAAACATGTTGCAAACAAGTTAAATTGTTATTTTTCATATCACTTCCTTTCTGAGACGTTTTAGGATATGGAATTTGGATGAGATGGAGAAGATATCCCTAGGTACCTATATTATAAATTTTGGAACCATATTTAAAAAATTGGATATGTGGCATACTATGCAAAATCATTCTTGGGAATAAGATAAAAGAAACAAGTAGATTTGGTGAAGGAAGAAGAAAATAATAGAGACATGAAGAGATAAGAAACAAGAAGTCTTGGTGAAAGAAGAAGAAACTAAAATACGTTATCAAGAAGTAAGCAAGCAAGTTTGTTCCTACTAATATTTGCAGTAGTTTGGATTAGTGTCTCTTATAGGTTTGTGCTCACAAATCTTGCAGAAGAGGGGATTATTGTCTCTTGTAGGTTGGTGCCTATAAAACAATAGAGAAGATTGGTGTCTCTTGTAGGTGGGTACCTACAAAGTAGTTGAGGGGATTGGTGTATTTATAGGTTATTGCCTGCAAAGTAGCAGAAGTGATTGATGTAACAATAGGTTGGTGCCTACTAGATCTTTCATATAAGAAAGTTTCACAGTTTTCTTGTGTTACTTGTTAAATTTATGAGATTGATGTTTTATGGTGTTTAACTAGATTTAAATAAGTAAAAATTTTCATTATATTAATTCACCCCCCACCCTCTTAGTAATATTGTCAATCCCAACATTACATGGTGCACCACCACAAATGTTTCATCATTTTACAAAGATAATAGTGTAGCACTGTAAATTGCATTGTGTTTCATGGGACTCGTTAAACTTTATTATATACCAAGAGATATGGAGGAATTACATCCCAATAATACATGTGAGATAATGTAATTTCACCTCTTTATATAATAAATGATTGCAAGGGTATTTTACTCCTTGAAGAATTTGAGATATACCTCCTTTACATAAAATTAGAGTTTCTTCTTACATAACCCATACATTATTACCTTCCAAAGGGATACATTCCAATAGTAGGAAGGAGAATCATGCACTAACAAGGGAGGAATTTAGGTTTCTTCTAAAGCACGTGATAAGAAATGCAAACACTCTTCTCAAGGAAATATTTGGTTTTCTTTGTAAATCATATTAGTCTAAAATTATTTCATAGGAGGAACCATAGCCTATTTGGTTGCATTTTGATTTGTATAAATAACTAGGGGGAATAGAAGCTAGGAGATCATTTCTCTATGAATAACACCTTTGGTAAGATTTGTAATAGTTTTCATTTTCATTATATATATGCATTGAGTTCCACTGGATAGTGAGTTTTAGTTATATGCAAACCAAATTCTAGAGGGTTTCCAAACTATGGCATGTATACTATTTTTGATGTGTAGATAATAGCTGTGTTTCTTCTATTCATACTTCCCTATTTATACTATATATAATCATAAGTAAATACTTATTTGTATTTCCTTTTTAAATTTTGTTTCATATATTATCTATTTATTCCTTCAAGTTTGCAATTACATTACATTTGATATGCTATAGCTTTAGGATAAATTTCATTTAATTTGCTAAGGTTTTGTGATCATATTTTATATGGTTAAGTTATAGTTTCATTTCTAATTAAGTTTGAATGTGATTTCCTAGCAAGATTTGAATTGTTTTATGGAGTATTTCCATAAAATTCTTTCTTCCATAGAATTGAACAAACACACTATAGCCAATAATTTTCCATTATGGACCTCATTGTATTCTCTCCAACAAATTGAACTTGATTAGACACATTTTCATTTAGTTTATTCAAGTAATTTCTAATTAATTAATGCATGATTAAGATTTTTTAAAAATCATTAAAATCCATAGTTAACATACTACCATTGTAAGAGCCAATGACTCTTATGAGGTAATGAAACCTTTTAGCTCAATTTTGTACCAGTGAAAATATGATAGCCTTATATTGAAAAGATTAGTTATTTCCTTAAAGTTTTGTTTCTTTACATTAAACTAGTTTAAGTATAGATATCATCTACATTCTTTTCAACTATAGTCTCAATTTGAATTTCATTCTTGTTTATAGCTCAATTGTATTAATTAGTAAGTAAAACCTTAGGATAGACTAAAACTAATTCTTCACATACAATTGATGTAATTCATAAGTCTACTAACCTTGGTCAATAATTAATGTCTTAACTTATACAAAAATTTAGCCTAAAAACATTCTCAATAAGTCAATTGAATGATCTAATATGATATCTTTACCAAATCTTGAATATAATCATAACATGTATCCAACGTTATTTCATAATTATTCTCAAGGAGTCAAATCAATTATATAATATGATATATTTTCAAATTATTGATGGTTGGAAACTAAATGCACTAATATGAAATCAATTGACCATATTATAAAGCATTAATTCTCATTATCAAGTAGAAGGGAGAAAGAAATTAGGAACTTTTTGAGCATCCTCTTCTAGTGTGGGACTATGGATGAATTATGAGAACTATTTCCTTAGGAATTGATGTTGTAGATTTAGGATTTATGAAATTTATATGGAGAAATGTGTTCATGTGACTTGGAAGGGGAGGGGTTAGAGATTTTACAAGATGATGGTATATCATGGGTCCAAATTTTTATTTATCAAGTCAGTCACATTATATGGGTTTAGGTGTAAAGGATGCATAAAATTCTCCATGAGTACCTATGTATTACTAGTAGTTTGACATGATAATGCTTGGGATGGAGTGAGGGAAATAACAATGACTAGGATTTATTTGTCTAATATTGGTCGAATAGAAATTGTCAAAGAAATTATCTAAGTCAAGGTCAATGAAATAGTTCACATGGGAATGGGTATGTCATAATGAGGTTACAAAATAAAAAATAGATATACACATACATCTCATACTTTGTTGTCTTTGTGGCATGGGATATTTCTATAATAAGGACCATCTATGGCTATTTTCTAAATAACATATAATTAAGACAGCAGAAGTCTCTATAATGGACAATGAGTGATGGTTCTTACATTGTGAAATATTCGTGATCTCCATGCCTTCTCTTTGTTTTCTCTTCCTAATTCCTCTTGAAAATAAATTATAATCTAGATTGAAATGCAAAATATTATAAGCAATTCTATGGAGATTTGTAGTATAAAGGATTAATAGTGTAAAGATGAAATTTGAAACCATCATTTGTGTTAATACTTATTAATTATTTTTCAATTCAAGGTGTTAAGAATATTTCATGCCACATTTAATACACTGTAATTCCATTTGAAACCAATGATTATGTGTCATTGGAGAAAACATAGAATCTTCCATTCTTATATCTTCATTGAACTGTCAGTACTATTAAATAAGAATAAGAGGTAGAAAAAGCTGATTTCCTATTAGTAACATGTGCACATCATTTGATGGTAACATATTTCTCATATAACACTTGATTGAAAGTTGAGTATTTCGTTAGTTTCAAGAAGGACCAAGAGAAATACGAGAAATATCTAGAAAATAACACTCATTTTTCTAACATACTACTATACCTTAATTATGTTCATCAATTTTTTTAGATGTATATATGGAATATACACAATAGAAAAAAGATGGAGAACACATGAAGAATTGGTGATGGAGCTAAGTGTCTTTGTATCAACCTAAAGACCTATAATTCTTGTGCAAGCATGTAAGGAATCCATCAAATACATAATAATTGTTGTCACGCTAGGGTCAAAATTCAAAGAGATGCAACAAAATATAACATCAAAAACTACAATAAAAGAAGAGATAAAATATGGATTCCATCCAGAATTCATTGATTTCTAGGAGGCTTAAATTAACTCATCCAATAAAAATTATACCCAATTAATAGGATCCATATGCATAACCAAATAGTGGAATTTGAATGCTTATACAAGAAGAAATCCAATGGCATATATATATTATATATATATATTATATATATATAAGTGAAGTATAAATGAGGCATAATAATGTGTGAAATGTCATTCATGACTATAGTAAAAAATATAGCTATATCCAAATGATCTAGTTTAAATTATTCTTTCTAACCAACTTGGATACTTGTTACAAAGAGCCAATTTGTAGTTTTATCATTGGGAAATGTGAAAACCAATTGTAAGAACCCAAATATTGTTATGGAAATGTGTTAAAATGTAAATGTACTTCTCCACTAAATCCTAAGTGCCATGCTAAAAAACACACACGATAGTATATATGAATGCTTCATTTATCTCAAAATTTGATCACTAGAACAAGTTCAGAGTGATGCTTAAAATGCACATTCAATATAAGAAATGAAAGCACTCTTATATGGTTGTTCAAGTGGGAAAAGGAAATGGAACCTAGGTTTATTTAATCATTAAAACCAACATTCGAAGAGAATATTGACTTGGTAGGATAATTAGTGGAGCTCTTAATCTCCTTAAATTCTTGCCAAAAAAATATTGTAGAATAGTGATAAATTATTTAAGAATTCAATTTAATAGTAGTTAATATTAATTAGATGCTAAAATACAAAATTAAAAAGTAATGCAAATAAGTATGTACAAAAATAAATTGAAGCTATTAATTCATATAAAAATAATTATCTAATGTAAAGGTGTACAAGTTTTAAGCAAAATAATAGCATAAAAAACAAATAAAGGAACAGATTCAAATCATAAAGCACAAGGTGATGAATAGATATGCCATAAAAATATTATCTCGTTAAAATGTTTGATAATTGAATGCCATAAATCAGTTGATAAGGGTGATAACTAGTTCAATTTCCAATGAGTAGGTTATTTCTGAAACCATATCCTACTAATAAAAACATGAAATCAAGAAACTTAAGCCTCATATAGTGAAGGACTTAGATGAACCTACACCTATATTTCTTGGACCGAATATACATAAATGGATTAGGAAACCTCATAGAATTGAACATAAAATGTATAACCACATATAAGAATAAATAGATATAGCTTTATAGAGAGTACTTATTTTCCCCCTAATTCTTAAATTTCATTGTATGTCCAGATTATATTAAGATGCTTAATAAATTAAAACAATATAATATTCAACTATATAAATAAAGAATACTTGTTCTTTTCTCCTCCTTTATTAAGGTCTCCCTTGCCTCCTTTTATAGAAGCCAAAATGGTAAATGAAAATAGGTAACTACCCCTTTAATATAATATAATAGACAAAGTTTAGTAATAATAATATTTTGATCGTTGGGAGGTGAAACTTTACTTGGTTTAATGTAGATTAATGTAACTTAAACAAAGTAATGTCTCACTACTAGTTTATTTTTCACACATTTTTCTTCAATGTGAGCTAGGATTTTAGAGCTTTATGAACTTTGTATCTTTATAATCCATATTTAACTTGAAAAAATATTAAACCTAAAAATGAGTAGAAAATATCAGCATATATCATTCAACTTTTAATTTTTGTAAATAGCAACAAATATATTTGTACATCCAATTCTCATTTCCATCTTCAAAATATTAAGAATCCCAAAATAAGTACATGCTCATGTGTATCAATAATTAAACATATCTTTTAATTCCATAGAAGTGCCAACATCAAGCTCCAATAATCATACACATGTTATACAAAATTCATCTCATAATATGTTAGGGTCCCACCCCAACTCCCCTAGTAAGAGGAATATATTATTACTTAATGTATTCAGGGAAATATCTATCAAATAATTCTCTAAGGAGTTGTATAATGTGAAAATAATAAATATAAGTGATGTCATTAAAGAAGGTCCACTAGTTAGTGGACGAGCCCTTATTAATGTAAGTCCATTAGTTGGTTAGTGTTTTAGTCAATTAGAAACTATATATTGTAGTAGAAGGTATGTAGTTGGTTGTTAAGTGAATAATATTATATTTAGTGGTCTTCTCGTGTTGGAGGTTTCCCCCTTGAAGAGGAAAGCAAACATTTCATCCCATTCTACGTAATTTTTATACCTTTATAGAAAAGCAATGCACACATAAATGTTTTATAAAACAAAAAAGTAAACAATAACAATGACACACAATACTAAGAGATTTTCCCAAAAACCATTAACTAAGAAAACTAGTAAATATTTAGAGTTTCACCTCTAACTCTCACTATATTAACTTCATCGTGTATAATACAATATATAAAATCTTGCGGAATCAAAACCTTAACGCATTGACTCATATTATATTACAACCTTAATTAGCTATAATTATAAAACCATGAGTTAAAAAACCACCAAAAATGTACCAAACAACTGCTTAAAATAATTTTTTCAAGGGCTATACCCTTGAACCCCTAGACTACAACGAGGGTCTACCACCACACCCCTTCCAATGACCATGAAAGTGCATCCATATCACACATGGTGCTAAGCATGGAAATGATATAAAACATACCCATTAGTCTCCATTTGTTTTCTTTTTAGCATATAGGGGGCTCATAGATTACATGATCAAAAACCCAAAGGAAACAATCCTCATTATTTCTCTGCCCCAAGAAAATTCTTAGTGCTAACATAATTTCTCAATGAGTCTAAAACATTCTTAAAATTTTCCACCTTCATAAACACTACTTTCTTATCTTTAACCATGTCTCCCATAAAGTGATACTAAATAACAAAATTCTTGACTTAGAATAATAAGTTGGGTCCTTTGACAAAAATATCGCATTGTCACTATCACAATATAATCTTATAGATTTTTTAACAAACCCAAGACTTGAACAGAATAAATGTAACCACATAACTTTCTTACTTGCATGAGTGGCTGCGACGTGTTCAACCTATGTAGTTGATATTGTAGCTATAGATTGTCTTTTTCTCATCCAAATTATTACTCCTCCAAATAGGTGAAAGACATAACCACTTATATATCTTGAATGGTCCATATATTCAACCCAATCTACATCAATAAATCCATGTTTGTGTCCAATAATATATCATCTCCAAGTGTTCCTTGATAGAAAATTCCATAATCTATAATGCCACAATGCCTAAAAACCCTCTCTATACTACCCATTCTTTCTTCCCTAATTTTTACATATACCTACTCAAAACTATGACTACATCTGGAATGCCATATCTAGTACAGATCATTGCATACATCAAACTACCAATAGCACTAGCATAAGGAATATGGAGCATGTCCTGTTTCCCTTCCTGTGTCATGGACACTCCTACAGGAATGGTGACTTTGACCAATTTATATTTTTTCATATGTCTCAATTTATTTCCATTGATTCAAGTATAATTTCCTATTTGTCAATCTCTTTTAATTTCCAAGCCCAAAAAAAAAACAAAATGGCCTCAATATATTTCATGTCAAATTAATAGAAAATTTGAGTTTGACATCTTTGATGATTTCCTTATTATTTCTAATCAACAACACATCATCAATATATAAGAACAAATAAATAAATTGTTGCTAAATAATTTGAAATAAATATAGTGATTACCTCTGGTCCCTATGAAACCAAGTCCCAATATAAAGTATCAAGCTTTCGATACCACATCCTTGGAGACATTTTAACCCATACATGGACTTTTACAACTTGAAAACCAACACTTTATTTCTCTTCACTACAAAACCTTCTAATTATTTCATGTAGATTTCTTCTTCAAGATTGCCATGTAGGAATCTTGTCTCCACATCCATATTTGTTAGAAATTGTAGCAAGAAAGGATCAATTTGATTTGTGTCTTATTCAAATTGAGTAATTCAATTTTCCACATCAGCGGGATGACTTGGATTGCAGTTAGCTTGAGTTACATGTCATTTTCACTTAGTTAGATAAACAAATTCGAGTTTGTAATCTTGGAGTAGAGTTGTGCATGTAGTGATTGCCAAAATTTAGAAATCTATTTTAGTTATTTTCAGTTGAACTCAGTTAACTGAGTTCAAGTCATTAATTGAGTTAGATGAAGGTTAGTTGAGTAGTAGAACTGTTTTTAACCCATTGATCTCTCAGTTAAACTAGTCAATCAACATGCATGGAATTCGAATTGCCTAGTTGGAGTGGAGGAAAAGGAACATTGTAATTATGAATTGTTTACTAGTTGATTGTACAATATTGGTAATTAAGTAGTTGATCAATTCCTTGGGAATTGAGCAAGGAAATAGGGAATTCTCCTATTATTTAGGAGCTCAATTTCTCTTGAATTACACAAATAAATAGGAGGAAGCTAGAGACTTGAATTGGATAAGTGTTGGAAAGAGTAGCATAGTCAGCAGGAGAACATGTTTACAGTGCAAAGGTGTGCTTCAAAGTTGAAGCAAGACATTGTAATAGTTTATCATCCTCATCTAATTAATGAAAAGTAGCGAAGGGATTTTTACCAATTGGGTTCCCTTGTAAATGATTATATTCTTTTGATTTTGATGGTTTCACGTCATTACATGTGTTTCTAAATTATGATTTCCATTCTGAAGAATTGTAGAGGAAATTTGAAATCTCTTATTTTTAGTTCAAATTCATCACTACTAGCAAATTTGGTTGAATGTCATTTCATGTGTTTCTAAATTGTGACTTTGATTCCGCATAATTCAAGAGGAAATTTTTAATCTCCTGTTTTCAGTTCAAATTCATCAGTAGTAGAAAATTTCTATTAATTTATAGATGGTATTAAATCCTAAAAACACAATAGAAACCAATCAATAGATCTTCTCATTCAAAAATTTTGATTTGTAGATTTAGTGAAGTAATTTTTCTTCCTTGCAGGAAAATATCTTTCAACATATTAAGAATGGAGTATGCCCTGGAGGGAACCTAAAATTTCATAGCTTGGAAGGATAGGATGGAAGTTGTACTTAATGATAATGAAGTTTTGGAATACACCAAAACTGACATTCCAAAACCAGTAGTATCGAATGCACAACAATTATCTTAGTGGAAGAAGGATACCGCAAAATACAGAAGGATCATCCCATAGGGTGTGAGAGACTACATAGTATTGAATTTACATGGAAAATAAAATCCATTTTCTATGTGGAATACCCTCATGAGTTATTAAAAAATGGTAGTCATGCCAAAAAGTTGGCATTCAGGGACAAGCTCGAAAACATTTGAATGCAAAAATGAGAACATTCCACATTACCTCTCCAGGTTCACTCAGGTTCAAGATGAACTTGGAGGAGTGGGAGAAAATGTACCATATTCTGAGATAATGAGCCTAGCTCCCATAGGCCTTCTAAAATCCTATCACAGCTACCAAGACAATAAATGGAAGGGAAAAATTACCAAATTGGGAGAGACTTTCATCTAATTTGATGCAGGAAGAAATTTGAAGGAACACTAGAGATGGAGTAACATTCAAAGATGAGGAGGAAGAGAATTTTTCATTGGTTGGGAATGGAAATAAAGATAAGGGAAATAAGTCCCAAAGAAATCCAAAGTCTAGTCAGAATAATGGCAAGAAGAGGGACCTAAGAAAGATAAAATGTTTTCAGTGCCATGAATATGAGAATTATGCAACAAAGTTTCTGCACAATAAGTCTAACAAGAAGCCTTTAAGAGGATAAAGGGGTGAAGCATTTGCCTCACAATTTGAATTAAACTTCACCCTAATTGCATGCATGACTAGCAATGTAATGGGGAGTGTTTGGTACATAGATTTAGGTACCTCATTCCCTATGACAAGATGCAAATAATTCTTCAGTAACCTAGAGGAGAAGGATCTCCAGATGCACATAGACCTTAGGGATGATGGGAGGTATATTACTAAATTAATTGGAATTGTAACCTTTAAGATGGAGTCAGGCTCCTATTAGGGTCCTATAATTTATAGGATCAAATGATCATTGAATAATTTCTTGCAGTATTTCAGGTTGTAAATAATATTACTTATTGCAAATGACTTCCAAAAATAAAAATAAAAAATGAAAAGATATTATAAATAAATAAAATAGAAAAAGGAAAAAGAAAAGAAATGATAAATAAACCTCAAAAAACAATGAATAAATGTGAAAGTGATTCTAGTTTAAATACCACTACTAGTCTACTAGTTTTGTAAATAATAAATTCATGAAATTGTGTGCAGCTTGTCTAAATTCCACAACACTTTTCTGCTTGAAACATACAATTTAATCATGTTCAAGAAAGTTTCCATTTATGATTAGATTAGAGTGAATAACTTAGCCAAACAATGCAATCTTGGCTAAGATTAGATAGGTAGAATAGGTGAATAACTTAATCCAACAGTTTAATATGGATTAATGCAGTTGATTAGATTAATTTAGTAGGTTGAAATAAATCTTATTAGTTTATTAAGAATGAAAAAAAAATTAGGGTTCAGACATTTAAATGCACCCTTATTTCTTTAAAATTTCCTTAGAATAGGGAAATAATGGATTTTTGATGTAATTAGTAAAGTGGTTCATTTGTCCAAAGTTTGGACTTTGGTGTAAAAAGCATGTGCCTAAAATATTTCATGGGGTCGACCAGTGTTAAACCCCACCCATCTCATTACCTCTGATCATCCACCCACTTAGACTAGATGGCCCATGAGCGATTTCGGACCCCCCAGTAGTGATAGTATTTAACGGCAGGGGGTCTGAAAAGTTGTTTCCCACCCGCTACATGTCCCTCTGGGTTACTTTGGAACCCCCACCCACTAATATCGTATAATTCCTACCCCCCCCCCCCTTCTGAAAGTGGTTTTAACTCCCACATAAACCTACCTTCCCGGCAACTGTCACCTCCATGCCCCTTCTTAACCACCAGTCCAATCACACCATGTGTCCCTCCTTCTATTATTCCTTCCAATGGTCTCGTGCCATCCACTCACCAATCATCATTTGACATGTATGCGACTGTTTCACATGCCCTTATTGTTCTTCTTGTTTACCCATGCCATTACTGAAATTAATGCAGTATTATGACCATTGATCCAAAAGTTATGCCAGGTCTATGGCCTATTAAACTGAATTCTCACCCGTGATTACACCCTTTCTTCTTTGCCTTACAAAATTTTTCATGCCTTCGATTTCTCATTGATCTCCTAGTAACCATTCTCATCTATCTCTTATCCTTGATTGAATTACAAAGGTACTTACACTAGAAGCTCCCCTGAATTCGTGAAACTCACTGCAAATTCCTTTTGTCACATTCTTCCCCCATTCATTCTACTACTACAATGGCTCCCAAAGTCACCACTGTAGTGAATCTAATTCTTACTTTGCCAATGGATTTAGACCACATTCTTCTTACTGACAGAGACTACAAGATATCTGAGATGCAGTGTGAATTCAATCTATTTGAATTACGCTATTGGTTTCGGGATAACTACCTAGATCAATTTGATGAAATCAACCTCTGGCAGTCCAGACTTCCTATGTTCACCTTCCCCCAATCTTATTATTTTCCTGAATTCTTCTTAAAATTCCATGCCTCTTACCTTTCAAGTAAGAGGGCTATTATTTCCCCCAATGATGAAATCCTTTTCACCATTACATCTGAGAGCATAAATCAAATGCTACAGGTCTCCGACAGTGATTCCCTTACCCCTATTTCACTTGAAGCTCTTAGAGAAATCTATCAGAAGCTCACCTTCCCCCAAAGAGCTAGAATTTTTTAAGTTTTCCTCCTAGAAGACTCTCAACTCCCCAAGAAAAAACCCCCATATCCCTCCTCTATGTTCCCTCAAAGGACCAGATATATTATCTCTATCTTGTCATCCATTCTTGGTTATTATTCAAATAAATGGGTAGATAAGCCTATTTTAGGCTTTCTATCCACCCTTTCTATAGAAGAAGGACTATTAGTCACTTTTGACTATGGTCATTTCTTAGAAAATGTAATTCATGAACAATTCCTTCAGTTTCTAACTAAAGGAATGTTCAGGTATTCTTCTATTCTCATGTATATGTTCATTTACTTTAAAATAGATAAGTTTCCCTTTGCAGTTTATAAGCTTGATCAACAAGGAGAACCACAATCTATTGTCTTCTGGACCTCCTCAATTAGAAGAAAATCACAGGAATTCAGCTTCACAGACTTTGTCGATCACTTTGTGTATCCAACAACTTGTTTGTTGAGTTGCAATCAGATTCCAAGGATAAGTGAGGACATTCAAAAAGTTTTACAACTCAGTGAATAGGTTAAAACAGGGGACTAGTACCTTTACCAATCATTCATAGAAATCAGAGTTTATGGTTCAGAGCTACCACCTTATAAGCTGCCCAAGTACCTTCCAACGAGAAAATTTTCCTCAGAGTACATCAGGAAAATAATTCATTTAGAAAACATTCATTTTGTAGTAGCCAAGAAGAAATCTCAATTCCGGATTAAAACAAAGATAGGACCTTTCATCTGCAATAGTAGAGCAGCAGGATAGGAAGCACACATCTTGCTGAAACAAATGAATTTCCCTCTGGGTTTCACTTGGTCCTATGACCTGTTTGGGGTAATTTCCAAATTAAGAGTGGAACAAAAAGAAACATCCTATGTACCTACTCAAAGGAAAAAAAATAGAGAAGTATATGAACCAACACACTTGGGTAGAGAACACATTGTAGGAGGCCAAAAAGCAAGTACTTTCCCGAACAATTTCAGAGACTCCCATACCCAAAGAAAAGACAAATACGAGACCAAGAGAGGATGATTCTCCATTAGTTACAAATGTCTCAGCCAAGGAGTTCAAAATATACACAAAGAATATTGAAAGAGGCTCTAACATAGACTTCCCACCATTGGAAGACACACAGGGTACTAGTGTAGTCTCAAGATTTCAAACTTTTAAGTTGCATAGTGGTACCACAGAGTCTCCGTCATCCTAGGCCACTAAGGAGATTCCAGCTATGGTACCTCACACACCTTAGTCATCTATAGACCAAAGGCAGTTGGATATTTTCTAGAGATATAAAGAGATTAAACAGAGGAATGAAGCCATTCATGATAATATATCTACTCAATTCAGGAAGTAGTGTTCCTCCATCCAGCACAAGCTTATTTCAGCATATGACATAAAGAAGGGGATAATTCATATGGCATTCTTGCAAGCCCAGGTCCCACAACCAAAGTCAGCAACACATTTTAAACAAACTACTTTTGAATTTGATGCAAAGGATGTTCATCCTTTGAATCAAATAGATATGCACAAGTAGACTGGAGAAATGATATACTCTACCTTCACACAGACTGTTATCACTACTTCCAAAATACAATTTACTTTGAAAAATGTGTAGTCTCGGCTTAAACTGGAGAAAGTGTCCTCTCTTGCTAAAGAAAACAGAATCAAATACTTGGAGGAAATGATGATCAAAGTAGGCTTTGATCCAGATAATTCGAAATCCATGGAGGAGATCACCAGGAAGAAAATTTTTGACATAGCAGCACTGAAGAAGCAATTGAGGTTGCCTGCAACAAAAGATGCCTAGGCCAAGGAACTTGAGAGACACAGCTTCAAAAAGAAGAGATGACAAAGCTTCTAGTGGAACAGAGTGCATAGATCAAAGTGATGGAATAAGATATGGACAAGCAGATAAAAGAAAAGGAACAAAGTTCATAACTAGCAGTGGTTCCTCTTAATGCAGTTCCCATTACGTCTTTGCTTCAAACAAGTATCCCTATAATAGCCACAACATCAGGAACATCATCTTCTATAGTGATTCCCACATCAGTTGTAGATGATTTAGTTAAATTGGTTGAATCCATGGAAAACATGTCTATATAGGGAGAAGAGATAAAGAAACTAAGGTAGGAGGTGAAAGTCCTATAGGAACGGAGAACAAGATTTGAAAATTCCCTCCTAATAGAAATGCAGAAGCCCCAAACATTGTCCCAGAGATTGAAGAAGATGGAAAAATACTATGCCATGGGAAATACATTGGCACAAGTAAAAGAGAATATCTGGAAAAGGATCAATGAAGACATGATAGACATTTGGCCTTCAATACAATTACTTTTTAGCAACAGCGGTTGATTGAATGGTCCAATGAAGCCATCGAGCAAGTCAGAAAGTAGTTGGGTGATAAATCCAGTGAGGCCACTGAGCTCATCAAATTCATTAACTCCAAAAAAATACAGTAATTAGAAGAGTTGGAGATTGACGTAGAAATTTTGAATAATATAACACTTATTCACAGAGATTATCCTGATTATACACTATTTGCGGAATGCATTCATAATACATAACCTCCTCTACCATTCATCATCAATTTGTGGAATCATTGAAACATCAATCACACATATCAACACAATATGTAATGGGGAAAGCATAGAGTGAAAAACCCCAAACTATCTATATATTATAATGATAGAGAACATGTAAAAATACATAGTACAATACTCCTCACAAGTACTCAGTACTATCTCCACCTTCTACACACAAACTAGCTCAGATCTGAACAAGTCATGGGTTCAAATCTCCTCCACTGTTTGCCTGCCTCTACTGCGCAA
>APFE030214149.1:116526-126590 GCA_000404065.3 Pinus taeda | reverse complement strand
CACAACAATCTGGTATAGGTTAGGATCCACCTCACTCTTTGAAAATCCAATTCCGGTGAAATAACTGTCTATCCATGTGTACCAAGCACGAGGTGCTTGTTTCAACCCATACAACACTCTCTTTAGCCTGTACACATGTGACTCACTGTTGAAGATATCGAAATCTTCGGGCTACTCTATGTATGCCTCCTCCTCAATGACTCTATTGAGGAACGCAGTCTTCACATCCATCTGATGGATGTGCCACCTCGTATGTGCTGAGAGAGTAAGAATCGTCTGTATGGAAGAATACCTTGTGACAGGTGCAAAGGTCTCCTCATAATCAATCCCCTCTATCTATGAGAATCCTCGAGCAACAAATCTTGCCTTGTACTTCTCCACACTACCATCAGCTGCCTGCTTCACTTTGTAGATCCATCTCAAACCCACCACTGATTTCCCCTCTGGTCTTGGGACAATCTCCCATGCACTGTTTCTGACAATCAAATCATACTCTTCCACCATGGCATCTACCCATGCGGGGTCCTCCACAACTTCCTTGAAAGAGGATGGCTCAGTCATGACACATTTGCTCACAAGAGCCATGTATCCAATGTACCAATTAGGTGATTGTCTCTGTTTGCGCTGTGTTGTAGGTGGTCCTACAACCTTCTTTGCATCTTGAGCCAGTCGCTCAGCTTCTGTAGTGCGCTTTCACCCTCTGATGGTTGGCGCTACTGAGTGGCTCTTCCACTACATGAACTTCATCTTTGTGGCTAGATCCACATCCTGAAGGTCATCCTTAGGAACTAATAGCTCCTCATCTGCATGCAAGTGTGGCTCCCTCTCAAGCGAACACTTCATGGCTTTCTCCTCTTGAAATTTGATATCCTGTCGCACAACAGTCTTGCAACTGTCTGGAAAATACACACGATAGTTGTGGGGCGTATCAGTGTACCCCACAAATATCCCAACCTCTGCGGTCGGCTCCAGCTTCTTCTTGGCATCCTTCATCACATACATGTAAACAAGAGAACCAAAAATCCTCAAGTGGGAAATATCAGGCCTCTTACCAGAATAAGCCTCCTCGGGTGTACTCATGCCAAGTATCTTGTGAGGACAACGGTTATGCACATATACTGCAGTATTGCATGCCTCCGCCCATAAGTGAACAGGTAGGCCCTGATCATGCAACATCGCCCATGCAACACCCACGATCGTTCTGTTCTTCCACTCAACAACCCCATTCTATTGTGGGTTATGGGGAGCTATGAGCTCTCTTCAAATCCCTTCTGCGCTGCAGAAGTCCTTGAACTCACTAAAGATGAATTCACCACCATTATTGCTCCTAAGAGCCTTCACCTTCTTCCCCAATTCCTTCTCAACTAGTGCTTTGAACTCACAGAACTTTGAGTATGTCTTGCTCTTCTTCCGCATGAAGAAGATCCAACACTTTCGAGAGAAATCATCAACAAAGATCACATAGTGCTTGTGCTTTGTTGTCGAAGCTACTAAGAAAGGTCCACACATGTCTGTGTGAATTCTCTCAAGGATTG
This sequence comes from Pinus taeda, assembly GCA_000404065.3. NCBI lineage: Eukaryota > Viridiplantae > Streptophyta > Pinopsida > Pinales > Pinaceae > Pinus > Pinus taeda. The sequence continues at coordinate 125,055 of APFE030214149.1, read as the reverse complement.
TCGTGGCATGACTATCCTTCTCGTGAAAGGTGGCTTTCAAAAATTTTCCCAAAGTACACCCCTTGCACTGATCTGACAGCGCAAGAGTGCCTTTAGGAAGCCTAGTAGAAATCTGCTGCAGTATCTTCAAGGCTCCATGGTGAAGGTGGCCCAATATCCGGTGCCATAGCTCGCCATCATCCCGGCTCACCACTCTTTCTGCCTTGCATGCCATTGCTACGCAACCATCTACATGCAATTGATAAAGGTTCTTGACTTGAACGCCTATCTTCCAGGTGTCTCCAGTTGTCTTACTGCGTAGGAAAGCCTTTCCCTCGCTGAAGACAACATCATATCCCTTGTCTTCTAACATCGCCACAAAGATACGATTCTTCTTCAATCCTGGAACATGCATCACTTCCTTCAATACGAAGGGTTTACCAGACTCCCTCTCAAAGGAAATGGTACTGATACGGATCACATTGTATCTACCATCATCGCCCATCTCGATGTGCACTCCAAGATCTTTCTCATCCAGATCAGAAAACAAATCTTGATCTCCTATCATGTGAAAAGACGCACCACTATCCAAGAACCATACCAATCCCATCACACTTGATACCAATCATGAGATCAGCGAAAAATCCAGCTCAAATTGCGAGGCTAAGGCCTCTCCCGCTGCAGATCCAGTAGCTTGCTTATTTTTCTTCTTCTGCAAACAATTTGTGGCATAATGTCCATGCTAGTGACAGTGAAAGCACTTCACCTTGGACATATCTTGCTTCTTGCCTTTCGCATTGGAATGAGAAGCTTTCTTGTTCTTCCCCTTCTTTGCTATGGTAGCCAAAGCGCAATTTTCTTCATCAGATGCCTTTGATGAAGATCTGTCCCTAGTATTCACCCTGATCTCCTCTTGCACAATATCAGACCAAAGTCTCTCCCATCCTGGAAATTTCTCCGGAACATTGACAGAGTCTTGATAGGAATACCAACTCTTTAGAAGACCAAGGAGAGGCAAGCTCACCAAGTCCTCATCATCAACAGTCACCCCCACACTTCTCAGCTCATCCCGGCATTGGATGAACTTCGTGAGATACTTGGGCATACTATCTCCATTCTCACACTTAATGTTTCTGAATTTATCCTTGAGCACCAACTTCCTCTGGTCACTCTTGCTTTGGAATAAATCTATCAATGCTTTCCACATCAAGTATGGAGAAGCCTTTCCATGCAGGCTAGATACAATGTGATCCTTCACACCCTCCAACAAAATTCTTCGACAATTTTCTATCTTCTTTTGCCAAGCTTCAACTTGAGCAGCATCAGTAGGCTTTGGGACTTCCGCATCTATGAACTCCTTCAACCCATTTTCATCTAACACCACCTCAATCCTGTCTTTACATGCAATATAATTCGAGTTGCCTTCAAGGGCATACTCCAATCGCAATCCGTTGAAAGACATTTCAACTTCGACACCAAGAAAACACTGCTGCAAATTCGAATTCCACCAGCTCAAAACTCAACCGCTTCTGATCTAAAATTCATGAGAACAAAGTATTTCTTGTCCAGAGATTGACTGTATGGGCATTTACCAGATATCTCACCTTCCAAAAGAAGGATGAATCCAGAAGCTACCTGGCCCGATTACAGACTTTGCCTGGAGAAATAAAATGTAATCACTTTCTGAATAATAGATCTGATGATCAACTTGCTGCTCTGATACCATGTAGAAATTTTGAATAATATAATACTTATTCACAGATATTATCCTGATTATACACTATTTGCGGAATGCATGCATAATACATAACCTCCTCTACCATTGATCATCAATTTGCGGAATCATTGAAACATCAATCACACATATCAACACAGTATGTAATGGGGAAAGCATACAGTTGAAAACCCCGAACTATCTGTATATTATAATGATAGAGAACATGTAATAATACATAGTACAATACTCCTCACAAGTACTCAGTACTATCTCCACCTGCTACACACAAACCAACTTAGATCTGAATAAGTCACAGGTTCAAATCTCCTCCACTGTTTGCCTGCCTCTACTGCACAATCCAAGTTGAGAATAGATCAGATCCAAGTTCGAATTCCCTTGGCTTGTACTGTGTAATCCTCATTGGAAATCTCAATCAATGATTGTGCGAATCTCATGCAAAACTATAGTCACAATTGATAGTAGTCTCACCCTTTCACCCACCTCTAACACTTGTCTCCACTGAACTGTCCATGCACTGAGTTAACTGATGTATTCTTTAGTAGATTTATGAGTTAATAATTAGTGAATTAATTAATAATTATTCACACCACTCATCACTAGTGTATTTGTCAGTTAGACTAAATACAACTAGTTCAACTAAGTCAAACTGAACACAACTCCATCAACTCCTCAATCAACTCCACCAAACTCAATCACTTGAGTTCTAACTGAAGTCCATCATGCAATAGCTCAACTAACCCATAGGAAAAGCGTATTTGCTTCTGGCAGTTGCATGTGCCACATTCGTAGCTCGAACTGAAGTGCTGCAAGAGGATAAGATAATGTTTATAGTCCAAATATTATAAGAGCTAATAATATTCGACTGTTCTATTTTTAGACTGGCAGTCTAAAAATAGACTCCGCCCATATGTCTAAAAATAGAGGTTCATCTATTTTTACCAACATGACCAATCATCCATAAATAGCATCCTGCAACTCATAGACCATGATCCATATGTCTAAAAATAGACATAGTCTAAAAATAAACTTTGCACCAAAAATAGCCTGCAAGCCCACTTAATGAAGGCGACTTCTTTTCACTAAGCTCCATCATCTTGTTGCATTTTAAACAATTGAAGACAGAACAAAAACAATATTGGATGTCAAGAAGGTGTTGACTAAAATAAATTTAATGGGACAGCTTCAAGAGAAATGTCAGATTATGGACACTAGTGTACATAAATTCTTTACCAAGCTGGAGCCCCTCTACAAGAAAGGACTTCCAAACTTGTTAGTTATTAATGATAAGCTCAGCACGTGGTTAGATTACAGTGAGAAACTAATGACCAAGGCAAGAGGCAATTGGAATGTTGCAGCTAGAAGATTTAGTATGATAATAAAGGCGTTCCTAGAAGCATTGGCATATGACCTCGGTATCCAGTATGCAATTAAAATCCTATTCATCACTAAGCCGACATTTGCCAAATATACTGAAGTTGACGAAGTGTACAGGAAGTTGTTGAAGATGACTATCTTGAGTGAACAACGTTGGAATAAACTTTGAGAAATACTAAAGTACAAAATAGATTTGGCTACAGAGCTCAACATCACAACACATGCAGATTTCAAGGGCCAGACAGCCAGTTGTTCCACCACTTCAGTGCCACCACTTTAGAAAGTTTGAATTTCCCTGATATTTTTGTAATAAGTTATATTGATTCAGTTTTGATTATTTTTAGATACATTCTAGTCATTCTGATAGGATATTTTTGTAAATTAAGTATAAATACTTCATCTTTAGAAGTATCAAGGGTTGGTTTTTGAACAAAAGAACACTATTGTATATTATTGAAGCATCAACGGATTTTCCAAGTAATATAGAAAGCTCTTTCATAGGATTATTGTGTCAATTTGTTGTTGAAGTGCATATATCGTCTTATGTGTTTATATTTCTCTATTTATAGCACATATTTGTTTCCAAATATGAATTATTCAATAGATAAGTAAAGGACAAAATTTGTTTAAGTCTACACTCTTCACCCGACTATGAATAATTCAATGTTTTCTTCCGATATTTGAATATAGAATTCAGGTAACAATGCTCTATATTTAAAGTGAATCTTAATCTTTTCTTTGGCTACCCTTGTTGGCATTATGATACAGGTGTTTTCCTTGATGGCAACTCACTCAGACGTATGATACAGGTGTTGTCCTTGGTGACAACTCACTCAGATGACAGATCATAGTGCAACAGGTCAAGAGAGAGTTATACGCAGGTTAACCTTGATGAAAGTGCATATAAATGTGGATGAGAAGAATAGAAGATGCATATATGTACACATGCAGGTTCATTGAAGGAAAGGCGCGTACATCTTGGAAAACTAAGTTTTTGTTTGTGGTATTTGGTCCATGGTATTTTGGTATTGGTCCATGGTATTTGGTCCGAAGTGTTGACCCCAGGTATTGGGTCCAAGGTATTGGTTCTACATGGTTTTGGACCATGGTATTAAGAGAAGCCTAAACCTATATAAGGAGAAGATCATTAGGCCAAGAGGTGAAAAAGTGTAAGTGATGAATATCTGATGAAGTGTGAGATCTAGTATGTAGGTAATGGGTTTGTGATACTTGGCTTGATCTGAACCAAGGATGCACCCGAATGGATGATGATGAAGGATGGATCGGGATCTCTAGGCTTAGAATGCTTTATCATTCTCTGGTTGATCATGGATAGACTAGATCTGAATTATTGACGCATGTTTTATTGTATAAATATTATGATCTGGGTATGAATGATGTCTGGTATAACTGCAAAGTTCTGAGTTAATAATTGTAGATGTGTACGCGGGTTCTCTTTGGTAAAAGCACGTATACACGCAGGTTTGGCTCATCAGAGTTGCATATACTGTTTGAAGTATGATATTTGAAGTTTCAGATTGCATCTGGTTGTTGTTGTAGAGTTCTTGGTTCTGCTCTGTGTATTGGTGATTGTGTGTATGACAGGGTTTCAGTGATTCAGTTGTTGGGTGATTCAGAGATTCATGATGTAGATGTGGTTGATGGTTGTATTGCCGTGGTGATTGATTTTGTGCCTTGATGTTATTGACGGATCTAGTATGAAAATTTATGAAACGCGGTCCCTGGAAGAAAAGAGAGGGTTGTAACCTTCTGTAGGCCGATGCCTATGTACTAGTAAATATATCGGCTAGTACAAGAGCCAGGGGGTTGGAGCTCCCTTCCAGTAGAAGCTGGAGAATGAGAGAAGGTAGTATCCTTTCACAGGTGGGTTCCTGCGTATTGGTATGACTCTGTGCCAGTACAAGATTGTAAACAAGTTTTTCTTATATTAAAGAAAACAGTAGCAGGTGGTTTTTGTCCCGCATTGGGTTTCCACCTTATATCATGGTGTTCATGTGTGGTGATCTATTTTGTTCTTACTACACCTGTTTATTGTTTATATGGTTAATGAAGTTCTAATGCACTGATTAAAGGTCAACATATAATGGATTAACTGAATCATAATTTTACTGGATATGCGCTAGTTGCATTAAACACAGTTGCGTGTACATGTGGGTTCCCTTAACTGAAGTAGCATATATGAATCTGAGTATGGAAATGAAAAGTGTTTGATTTGCCAATACTGATTCACCCCCCCTCTCTCAGTATTATTTCCAACAATTGGTATCGAAGCAAAGTCCTTTGGTAGAAGCTTGATCTCTTAAACGAGATCCGTAGAACAATGGGAAAGAAAGCGCGTCAAAAGAAGAAGACACCTCAAAGGAATAATGACAGCCTACCATTGAGTGGAAGCAAGTATTCAGATCCTAAATCACCTCAGATTGAAGATGGACAAGCAAATGAAGCATCAGATAAAATCATAGATCAACAAGATCTACCTAGCAAAACGGAGAGTGCCCTCAAAGAAGAAATTATCAAATTAAAAGCTCAGCTGGAATGTGCCTTCAGAGTTCATCAAATGCTGCAGGAGCTAAATGAAGAACAAGAAAAGGAGATTCTCAAACTAAGGCAACAAATGGAAGAAGGAAGAAAGTCTGAAGAAATGTTGAAGAAGCAATGTCTAGAAAAGGAAGAATAACATCAGGTTGAGGTAAATATCTTGAAAGGTAAATTAGAAGAAAAGGATAAACTATTACGATTTCAAGACAGTACTAAGATTTTGGATGATATTTTAGTAGTCAAAGATCCCCTGCTATCAAAACTGGTCTTGGCTTTTATGAATCTTTTGAAGGTGAATCTAGCTCACAAGGTGAGGCAAGGAACTCTAATGAGAATTCTGAAATGCTCAACAAGGAGATGAGAGGACAACCTCATAAATAGCCAAGGAAAGAAATTCCTCAAAGAAAATCTTTTACTCCTAACTATGGAAGTAATAGACGATTATTTCCTTCGATGAATAATGTTGAATGTTATGTATTTCATAATCTTGGACATGTTGTAGCCAGATGCAGAAGTAGAATGGTTCAAGACCGTCACATAAGATCATCACACTCCAGATACTTCAATGGATATTGTTTTGCTTGCAATATGTTTGGCCACAAAGCAATTGATTGCAATAGAAGGAACATGAAACATGTAAGATGTTATGCAAGTTTGGACATAAAGCAAGGGAATGCAAGAGAAAAATTTGAACTCCAAAACAAGAGGATCATACATCATCACAATTCCAAGTACTGAAGAAGATAGAATTAGAGATTGAAAGATGTGGCATAACTCAGTTAGCTGACATAACAAACATAAGGGAAACTGAAAGTATAGACCTTCAGGATTCCAATTTTCATACGCAGATATTATGAAGAAAAGTCACGTATATACACGAGTTGGAGGTTGCCAAGTCACGTATATGGAGCTCTGAAGAAAAAGTAGCCAAACAGAGTCAGGAAATGGTTGGGTCATGGTATATGATGGTTGGCACAGGCTCAGGGGGAGCATATACTTCAAATAATGCATTGTCGGCATTATAGTTAGAAGTCTTTGGTGATGATGCTTATGTGGCTTGATCAAAAGAATGGTATTGCAGGTTACAGGACTGAATGCTAATGCTTATGGTGCAGATCATATATGGTGTATGATAGTGGCTGATGACTATCATGGTCTTGAATAGATTGTTGGTCTTGCATCTGCTCAGGGGGAGAATGGACAGATTTGTACATCTTGGCATGTACAAAGGGGGGGCTCAATCAGAGATTATAGCAGGTACTTAGGGGGAGTATGGATAGCAGAAGGTATACCCAGGGAGAGAACTTCTTGGTCTGCCCTTTGCCCTTGATGTCAAAGGGGGAGAGTGACTTGGAGTGGTGGTTGCCATCAAGTCCAAAGGAGGAGATTGTTGGCATTATGATACAGGTGTTGTCCTTGATGGCAACTCACTCAAAGGTATGATACAGGTGTTGTCCTTGGTGGAAAATCACTCAGATGATAGATCATAGTGCAGCAGGTCAAGAGAGAGTTATACACATGTTAACCTTGATGAAAGTGCGTATACACGAAGATGAGATGAACAGAAGACGCGTATACGTACACACGCAGGTTCATAGAAGGAAAGGCGCGTATATGTTGGAAAACTAAGTTTTGGTCTGTGGTATTTGGTCCATGGTATTTTGGTATTGGTCCATGGTATTTGGTCCGAAGTGTTGACCCCAAGTATTGGGTCCAAGGTATTGGTTCTACATGGTTTTGGACCATGGTATTAAGAGAAGCCTAAACCTATATAAGGAGAAGATCATTAGGCCAAGAGGTGAAAAAGTGTAAGTGATGAATATCTGATGAAGTGTGAGATCTAGTATGCAGGTAATGGGTTTGTGATACTTGGCTTGATTTGAACCAAGGATGCACCTGAGTGGATGATGATGAACGATGGATCGGGATCTTAAGGCTTAGAATGTTTTATCATTCTCTGGTTGATCATGGATAGACTAGATCTGAATTATTGACGCATGTTTTATTGTATAAATATTATGATCTGGGTATGAATGATGTTTGGTATAGTTGCAAAGTTCTGAGTTAATATTTGCAGATGTGTACATGGGTTATTTTTGGTAAAATGGTGTATACATGCAAGTTCAGCTCATCAGAGTCGCATATACTGTTTGAAGTATGATATTTGAAGTTGCAGATTGGATCTAGTTGTTGTTGCAGAGTTCTGGGTTCTGCTCTATTTTCTGGTGACTGTGTGTATGACAGGGTTTTAGTGATTCAGTTGTTGGGTGATTCAGAGATTGATGATGTAGATGTGGTTGATGGTTGTATTGCAGTGGTGATTAATTTTGTGCCTTGATGTTATTGATGGATCTAGTATGAAAATATTTATGAAATGTGGTCCCTGGAAGAAAAGAGAGGGTTGTAGCCTTATGTAGGCTGGCACCTACATACTAGTAAATATATCGGCTATTACAAGAGCCAGGGGGATGGAGCTCCCTTCCTATAGAAGCTGGAGAACGAGAGAAGGTAGTAGCCTTCCACAGGTGGGTGCCTGCGTACTGGTATGAGCCTGTGCCAGTACAAGATTGTAAACAAGTTTTCCTTATATTAAAGAAAACAGCAACAGGTGGTTTTTGTCTCCCATTGGGTTTCCACCTTATATCATGGTGTTCATGTGTGTTTCTTATGTGTGATGATCTGTTCTGTTCTTACTGCACCTGTTTACTGTTTATATGGCTAATGAAGTTTTGATGCATTGATTAAAGGTCAACATATAATAGATTAACTGAATCATAAGTTTACTAGATATACACTAGTTGCATTAAACACGGTTGTGTGTACACGTGGGTTCCCTTAACTAAAGTAGCGTATATGAATCCGAGTATGGAAATGAAAAG
>APFE030214149.1:79193-116036 GCA_000404065.3 Pinus taeda | reverse complement strand
ATTATTTCCAACAACCCTTCCCTGTGAGATCTATCTATAGATACTGCAGTCGATCCATAATTTATGTAACAAACTCCATAGCCCAATGGCTATATAGTTATCAACCAACCATTCAAATAAAAATCAAATCCCAAACTTCATATCTAGCCTAATATTCAATCCAACAAAGTTAAATCTTACAGATAGATCCCTCTTTGAAGCTGGTAGGGCTAGATCCCAACTTCCAAAGTTGGTCTGTGGTTACCTTTGTAGTTTACAGAGTGCTAACATTTTGGCGACCATACTTTGAACTTAAAAGTAATCCTTCATTTCATTGTCATAAGATTATTTCCCTAGTTTCTACATATTTTTTTGATGAATTCTAATGATAAAAATATTGGATATGAAGGATTAGAGGTTCTTTTTCATTTTTAAACATCTAGCTCCAAAAAGAATTCATACCCGAGCCAATCCTAATCTAGACCCACCTGAAATTTTAGACAATCCTGAAAGGATACTAAGAAGAAGAAGTTTAGTTGAAAGCCAAGGAAGCAATAGCCCCCTTTCAAGGGCCAATTCCCTTCCTAAAAACCTTGACACCATTCAAAATATTCAGTTTGACTTACCTTTCGAACGCATTCTTCTTAGGACTAAGTCTGAAACTTTTGTTGATCAGAAAGTGGTTGATGAAACTATTATTCAACCCTACAAACCAATAAGACCATATATTGAATCTGATTTGGATCAGCAAGTCCTTCAGAACTTCAACAAATTGCAAGATCTTTTGTCAACACTTGATTAGGTTGTACATCAAGCTTCCATTCAACAATCTATTGAACTTTCTTCTCTTACCATTGCAACATCATCTTCATTTTCCCAATCAGTTCATCCAACCTTAGTTGGCCTTACCTCTTCTGTGAATTCTACTACTCGTCAATTATTATCACAAGTAGTAACTCAATAAATTCCCACAAATCCTATAGCTTCTCCTTCCTTAAGACCAAATATCATGGCCACTCATTATGCTCCCTTGGTTTTACTTGCCGAATTGCATGATATTCCCCAAGACTATCAGAATAGGATTCCCAAATTTGATGGTACTATTGCTATCAATGCACAACAACACTTAGATAGGATGAATGATTTTTTTTTATCTTCATGAACTAGATGAGAATGATCTAAAACTGAGGCTTTTTGCCTAGAGCTTAGGTGGAGAAGTCATAAAGTGGTTCAAAAACTTAGCAGTAGATAGTATAACTGACCTTGTTGTTTTTCACCAATCTTTCCTAACTAGGTGGGAAATTAAAAAGGTTCCTTTCCATATCCTTAACAATTACAAAAACCTTAAGAGATGACCTAATGTAACTGTAGAAGAGTATTGTGACATGTTTAATAAGGTTTATAATGCAATCCCCATTACCATTAAACCACCCCTGGACTTGGCCCTGATACATTTCCCAGAAGGATTCGATGTTTATATGGCCCATCAGAAAGAGATCTTGCAACCTTAGAGGAGATGCAAGCAAATAAGCTTAAAGTAGAGGCTAATATATTAGCTAAGAAAGCTAAGTTAAAAGATGGAAAAAGAGTAACAATAAAAGAGGAACCTTCATCTTTTTCTTCCATTGATTATAAAATAGAAAGTCTACTAAGGACAATAGAGAAAATGATGGATAGAATTAGTATAACTTATAGGGCTCCTCAGAGAAAAAATCAAATTGGGCCAATAAGGAATCCAAACTATAGAATAAATTAACCCTAGATTAAACAAAGGGACCCAAAAGGTCCAAACCAGCATGTAATACCTCCTTTCAAAGAAAATTATACCTATGAGGAGGCTGAGGTAGCTGATAATACAAATGATTCTCAAATAAATCAAATGGGAGTAAATGATAATGACTATATTTTTCTTACTGAGGAAGAACAAGACCTTTTCTTGTTATCCCATAATGAAATAGAACTTAAAGAATAAGAGGATTATAAGAAAGGTTTTGAGAATTCCATTATGGAATTACATAAACAATAAGACCTTAGGAGTAGGAAAACACCTGATACTCCGACTAAAAAACCAGCTAAAACACCTACCAAAAATAATGTTGATATTCTTACTAGGAAGAATCCTAATGTTCTAATCCAGAAAAAACCTGATATTGCATCCAAATAAATTCAAACTAATGATCCCTCTACCAGCCAACCAAGAGACATATCCCAAAAGGATTTGGCTGATAAAAAATATGTTCCCAATTCAAATAAATCTCAGACATCATTTAACATAGAAAATAAATTGGAAAAACCCAAAATCTTGATTCCTTTGATGAAATTAATAATAAAACTGCCTATAGATCCCAAGTAATGAAAGCATTGAAGATAGGAGAAAAAGTTGATATAGTCAATGTATCAGATGATCAACCTGAAATATTGTTTGGCCCAGAAGTTGATGGTAAACTTCAAGTGGGAGATGTACCTCCCTTTTATGTTAGTCTAACCATTCATGATAAAATCTTACACAACACTATGCTTGACTCAAGGGCCTCCCACAATCTTATGCCTAAAGTAATCATGGAGAAATTGGATTAGATATAACCAAAAGGTATAAAGATTTATATTCATTTGATTCCATTCAAGTTAAGTGAATTGGACTTATAAAGGATTTATGTCTCAATTTAGTCCAAATATCAGCCACAAGTGTACTTATGGACATAGTTGTTGTTGATATCCCTCCCAAATATGGCATTCTTCTTTCCCATTTATGGGGAGCCAAACTCCAGGTAACCTTACAGATGGATATGTCATACACAACAATCACAATCTTTGGTCAGAACAGAAGACTCTATAGAGAGAAACTTATGATATTCATGGTCACCACTCAGGATAGACCTAACAATTATCCCATATATTTTGTTCATTCTAATCTTGACTCATTTATTCTATATAATGATGTAAGTGCACAAGAGCAAGTTCCTAATCATAATAATTATATTTGTCTCACTAAAGAATGTCAAACATTAATCAGTTAATATGATATTTTAGATGAAGTTTTATGGAATTTTAGTTTTGATGGATCAATGAGTAAAGAAGGAGTTGGTGCTGGTGCATGGGTTTTTAATTCATGTACTCATCACTCAGAGGGTCATTCCTACAAATTGAATTTTCAATGTTCTAATAATGTGGCACAATACGAAGCCTTTCTCTTAGGTTTACAGCTTTTGAAGAAACGTAGTGCTAAACAGATTGTCATTCATGGATATTCTGAGTTGGTAATAAAACAAATCAAAGAAGAATACTTTGCAAAACATCCTAGGATGAGAGTATATATAAATGTTGTCTTGGATTTTCTAGATTCTTTCACTAAATATAGTTTGTATGTGGTTTCAAGAGATCACAACGTTCTGCCTGATGGTCTTTCTACTTCAATAAGTACTTGAAAGTTACCATTTTGTCCTACTCTTCCATATATTGTCGAAGTGAAAAATAAACCTAATGTACCTGATAACATTAGATACTGGAAGGTTTTCGGAGATGATGCTCAGATTGAGAACTTTTTGTAGTCTAAAGACGAAATTGAAGATGCTAATATAGAGATAGAATTTGATGTAGAAGGTAATGTACATAGTAGTTTGAATAAGTTAGAATTGCATCAAATAGATGAAGAAAAACAAGAAACAAATATTTTACAACTGAAAAACAATATCCTACCTAGATGGCTTATTCCATTATAATATTTTTTCGATTTTAATGATATGGCTAAGAAGCCCAAGATTGAACCCACTGGAGCTAGTGTTGAGGAATATAATATTGGGACTGAACTAGAACCCAAAATGATCAAAATATCCAAATCCTTACCCCCAGCTGAAAAGTTGAAGTACATTCAATTATTCAAAGAATTAATTGATGTTTTCACCTGGAATTATGGGGACCTAAAATTCTATGACACCAGTATCATATAGCATAAAATTCCCTTGAAACAATATCATAAACCCTTTAAGAAAAAATTAAGGAGGATTAATCCAATGCTTATGCCTCTGGTTGAAAAAGAGGTAAAAAAATGTATGATGCAAAAAACATAGTACCCTTGAGGCATTCCAAATGGGTATCCAATTTGGTTCCCACTCGGAAAAAGATTGGTGAGATCATGCTTTGCATTGATTTCCAGAATTATAATAAAGCCTCTTTAAAGGACAATTACCCTCTGCCCAAGATGGACCACATCCTATAGAAGGTAGTTTGACCCATCAAGATATCCTTGTTATATGACTTTTCAAGTTATAACCAAGTCCTAGTACACCCAGACGATCAAGAGAAGACAATGTTTGCTACACCTTGGGGCAATTTCATGTATGTGAAAATTCCTTTTGGTCTAATGAATGTTGGAGAAACTTTTTAGAGAGCCATGGATTTTACTGTTGCTGATGAAATGGGTCATTTCATAGTTATATATTTTGATGACATCACTATTTTTTTGAAAATAGATGAGGAACACTTTAATCACCTGAGAAGAGTTTTTGAAAAGTGTCGAAAATTTGGCATTTCCCTCAACCCTAAGAAAACATAATTCTGTTTGCTAGAAGGAAAACTACTGGGACACATAATTTTGAAAGAAGGAATCAAGATAGATCCCAACAAAATCAAAGCTATACTCAAAATTAATCCCCCTAGGAATATAAAGGAAGTTCAATATTTTATTGGATAGAGAATTTTTTTGAGGAGATTCATTCTGAATTTACCTGAGATTTTAAAGAATATAACCAACATGTTAAAGAAAGATACTGAGGTGAAATGGAATACGGAAGCTAGAAAATCATTTAATAATGTAAAGCAAGCTTTAACTCAGGCTCCTGTATTAATTAGTCCAAATTTTACTAAATATTTCCTAATTTTTTCATTTGCTGCTCAGCACACCATTCTTGTAGTTCTCCCACAAAATAATAATGAAGGCCATGAACCTATTACTTTCTTTAGCAAATATTTGAGAGATGCAGCATTGAAATATGACATTATGGAAAAACAAGCTTTTTCCCTAGTAAAAGCCATAAAAGATTTTAGAGTGTGTATTCTTCATTCACACATTATCGCTTTTGTTCCAAGTGTAGTAGTAAAATATATATTAACCCAAAACAATCATGATGGGAAAAGGGGTAGGTGGATTTCTATTATATTAGAATATGATATTGAAATCTGACCCACTAAACTCATCAAAGATCAAGGGTTAGCAAAATTAATGGAAGAATCTAACTTACATGCTTTAAATATAAATTTTCTGCCAATATTTAATGAACTAGATGAGTTGGCGATTCCATGGGTAGCATAAGCTTTTGCTTCATCTCCCTGGTATGCAGACATTATTTATGTTCTACATAATTTACAAGATCCTCTTAGTTTAACTAAAACAAAGGCTAGATTTATTAAACTTAAAGTTGTTAAGTTTTGTATTTTGTATGAAAATATGTATTGGAAAGATGTTGGTGGTGTTTTACTAAATTGTTTGTTGAAAAATTAAGAAAACAAAGTCATGTAAGAGGTCCATGAAGGAGACTGTGGTGGACACATGTATTAGAAGACTACTGCAAATAAGATTATGAGGGCAAGTTTTCATTGGCCCACCTTATTTCTGATATCCAAAAGAGATTTACTTCATGTCACAAATGCCAAATATTCGAAGATAAAAAGAAACCTATTGAAACTCCTTTCCAACAATGGGGCCTTGAATTCATAGGAGAAATACACCCTACCTCTTTTTACAACACAAGTGGATTCTAACAGCCATTGATTACTTTACAAAATGGATAGAAGCCATACCTACCAGACAAGATTCGGATGTAGTCATCATAAAATTCCTGGAAAAAAATATCCTTGCAAGATTTGGATTCCCTAGGAAAATTATTACTGACAATGTTGTAGATTTCAAGTAAAAAAGAATGGTATATTTTTGCAACAAATATAAGATAACATTGGGAGATTCTACAACCTATTATCCTAAGGGAAATGGATTGGCAGATTCTTCCAATAAAATCTTAGTTAACATTATTAAAGATTTGTTGCAGGACAATAAAAAATCATGGCACAACAAGTTGGTTAATGGATTGTGGGCCGACAGGATTACTACCAAAAAATCAATAGGCATGTCTCAATACTAACTAGTTTATGGGATAGATGTGGATAGATGTTGTTTTTACAACTTCGTTGGGAATTCCTATTTTAAAAGTGCTACAAGAATTGGAGGTAGAAACAAATGACTTGTAGAGGAGAATAAACCAGACAATTCATTTGCATCAGACAAGAGAAGTAGTTCATAACATAACTCAGTTGATCCAAGATAGCATCAAGAAGACATTTTACTGAAGGGCTAAAGATGATGACTTTTAAATTGGAAATCATGTTCTGAAATGTGATCCAGAAGGGAAGAGAAAGGAAAGCATGGTAAGTCTGACAACTTGTGGATGGGACCTTACATTGTTGATTCTTACCAAGGTAACCATGCATTTTTTCTGAAGAACACAGATGGAATAGAATTACCTGAAGGACCTGTCAATGGCAGGATGCTAAAGCATTATGTTTTTCAGGACTAACTAGTTGTTTTTATCACACCAATTGTAGATACCATTTACTTTGTACTATTATGAGTGGGTAGATTATGTCTGAAATTTGAAGCCCGTGGAGAAGGCCCTAAACTTTTAGGTATTTTTCCACCATAACTACACAAAAAAAAAAAATCAGATGCATTAAACACTGCAGATAAGGATTCAAGGCTACTAGTCTACGGTGTTCTTGACACTTCGCGAAAAGGTTCCATCCCCAGCTGGAGCCACTATTAGGGTCCTATCATTTATAGGATCAAATGATCATTGAATAATTGCTTTTAGTATTCCAGATTGTAAATAATATTTCATACTACAAATGATTTCCAAAAAAGATAGAAAAATGAAAATAAAAAATGAAAAGAGGGTATAAATACAAAAAATAGAAAAAAGTAAAAAGAAAAGAAATGATAAATGAACCCCACAAAAAATGAATAAATCTAAAAGTGATGCTAGTTTAAGTGTCACTACGAGTCTACTGGTTTTGTAAAGAATAAATTCATGAAAGTGTGTGGAGCTTGTCTAAATGCCACAATACCTTTCTGCTTGAAACATACAGTTTAATCATGTTCAAGAAATTTTCCATTTATGATTAGATTAAAGTGAATAACTTAGCCAAACAGTGTAATCTTGGCTAAGATTAGATAGGCAGAATAGGTGAATAAGTTAATCCAACAGTTTAATATGGATTAATGCAGTTGATTAGATTAGTTTAGTAGGTTGAAATAAATATTCTTAGTTTGTTGAGAATGAAAAAATTTATGGGGTTTTCACGTTTAAATGCACCCTTATTGTTTTAAAATTGCCCCAGAATAGGGAAATAATGGATTTTTGATGTAATTGGTAAAGTGGTTCATTTTTCCAAAGTTTGGAATTTGGTATAAAAATCCCATGGTTGAAATATTTCGTGGGGTGAATTGGTGTTAAACCCTACCCATATAATTATTGTTGATCATCCACCTAGTCAGATTCGACGAATGGTAAGCAATTTCAAACCCCCCTGCAGCGATACTCTTTGATAGCAGGAGGGTCTGAAAAGTTGTTTCCCGCCTATTACGTTTCCCCTCTTGGTGATTTCATACCCCCACCCCCCCCACCAATACCATATACTGCCTACGCCCCCTCCCCCCCCCCCCCCGGTTTCAACTCCTGCCTCAACCTACCTTCCCGCCAATTGTCACCTCCATGTCCCTTCTTGACCACCAATTCAATCACACCATGTGTCCCTCCTTTCCTTACTCTCGCAAATGGTCCCACGTCATTCACTCGCCTATCATCATCTGCCACATCTACAACCATTACACCTGTTTTTACTATTCTTCCTGTTTACCGGCACCATTACCAAAATTAATGCAACATTACGACCATTAATCTAACGATTATGCCTGATCTGTGACCTACTAAACTAAATTCTCACCCGTGATTACACTCTTTCTCCTTCATCTTATGAAAATTTCTCTCGCCTTGTATTTCTAGCTGATCTTCTAGCAACCATTCGCATCTATCACTTATCCCTAATTGAATTAGAAAGGTACTGCCACGAGAAGCTCCCCTGAATTCGTGAAACTCACTGCAAATTCCTTCTATCACACTCTTCCCCCATTCATTTTGCTACTATAATGGCTCCCAAATTCGCCACTGTAGTGAATCCAATGCTTACTCCCTCAGTGGATTTAGAAAACATTCCGCTTATTGATAGAGACTACAAGATATCCGAGATGCAGTGTGAATTCAATCTATTTGAATTATGTTGTTGTTTTCGAGATAACTACCTAGATCAATCTGATGAAATCAACCTCTGGCAGTGCAGAATTCCTCTATTCGCCTTCCCCCAATATTATTACTTTCCCGAATTCTTCTTAAAATTCCATGTGTATTACCTTTCAAGTAAGAGGGCTATTATTTCCCCCAATGATGAAATCTTTTTCACTATTACATCTAACAGCATAAATCAAATGCATCTTGTCCCCCACAGTGATTTCCTTACCCATTTTTCCCTTGATGCTCTCAGAGAAATATATCAGAAGCTCACCTTCCCTGAAAGAGCTAGAATTTTTGAAGTTTTCCTCCCAAAAGACTCTCAACTCCCCAAGAAAAATCCCCCATATCCCTCCTATATGTTCCCTCAAAGGACCAGACAGATTATCTATGCCTTGTCATCCATTCTTGGTTACTATTCAGATGAATGGGTAGATGAGCCGTTTTAGGCTTTCTATCCATCGTTTCTACATAAGGACTACTAGTAACTTTTGACTGTGGTCACCTCTTAGAAAATGTAATTCATGAACAATTCCTTTAGTTTCTAATTGAGTGAATGTTCAGGTATTATTCTATTCTCATGTATATGTTCATTTACTTTGAAACTAATAAGTTTCCCTTTGCAGTGCAGAATCTTGATCAATAAGGAAATCCACAGTCTACTGTCTTTTGGACCTCCTTAATCAGAATACAATCACATGAATTCATCTTCATAGACTTCATCGATCAATTTGTGTATCCATAAACTTGTTTTCTGAGTGGCTAGCAGATTCCAAGGATAAGTGAGTACATTTAGAAAGTTTTACAGCTCAGTGAATAGGTGAAAATAGGGGACTGATACCTTTACCAATCATTCACAAAAATTAGAGTTTATGGTTTGAAGCTACCAC
Organism: Pinus taeda; assembly: GCA_000404065.3. Taxonomy (NCBI): domain Eukaryota; kingdom Viridiplantae; phylum Streptophyta; class Pinopsida; order Pinales; family Pinaceae; genus Pinus; species Pinus taeda. Next base: position 106,834 of record APFE030214149.1, on the reverse strand, counting down.
CTTATAAGCTGCCCAAGCACCTTCCAATGAGAATATTTTCCTTGGAGTACATCAGGAAAATAATTCATTTAAACGAAATTCATTTTGTAACAACCAAGAATAAGTCTAAGTTCTGGATTAAAATACAGATAGGACCTTTCATCTGCAACAGTAGAGCAATGAGAGAGGAAGAAAACCTCCTGCTGAAACAAATGAATTTCCCTCTTAGTTTCACTTGGTCCTATGACCCCTTTGGGGTAATCTCCAAGTTAAAAGTGGAACAAAAAGAAACACCCTATGTGCATACTCAAAGGCTAGAAATAGAGAAGCATATGAACCATCACACTTGGGTAGAGAACACATTGCAGGAGGCCAAAGAGCAGGTACTTTACCGAGCAGCTTTAGAGACTCCCATACCCAGAGAAAACACAGATAAGAGACTAAGAGAAGGTGATTCTCCATCAATTATAGAAGCCTCAGCCAAGGAGTTCAAAATATACACAAAGAAGATTAAAACAGGCTCTAAAATAGACTTCCCACCATTGTAGGAAACACATGGTACTATTGTACTCTCAAGCTTTCAAACTTTTAAGTATTATAGTGGTACCACAGAGTCTCCATCATCCTCGACCACTAAGGATATTCCAACTATGGTACCTCACACACCTGATTCATCTACAGAATAGATGCATCTGGATATTTTCCAAAGATATAAAGAGATTAAATAGAGGAATGAAGCCATTCATGATAATATATCTGCTCAATTTAGGAAGTAGTCTTCCTCCATCTAGCACATGCCTATTTCAACATATGACACAGAGAAGGGAAGAATGCATATAGAATTCTTGTAGGCCCAAGTCCCACAACCAAAGTAAGCAGCAGATTTTAAACAAACTAATTTTGAATTTGAGGCAAAGGATGTTCATCCTTTCGATCAAATAGATATGCACAAGAAGACTAGAGAAATGGTATACTCCACCTTCACACAAGCTGCTATCATTTCTTCCAAACTACAACTTACTTTGAACAATGTGCAGTCTAAGCTTAAACTAGAGAAAGTGTCCTCTCTTGCCAAAGAAAACATAATCAAATGCTTGGAGGAAATGGTGATCAAAGTAGGCTTTGACCCAGATAATTCAAAATCCATGGAGGAGATAATTAGGAAGAAAAATGCTGACAAAGCAGCACTAAAGAAGCAATTGAAGCTACCTACAATAGAATATCCCTAGGCCGAGGAACTTGGAGAGATAGAGCAACAAAAAGAAGAGATGTTGAAGCTTCTAGTGGAATAGAGTGCACAGGTCAAAGAGATAGAAGTAGGGATGGACAAGCTGATAAAAGAAAAGGAACATAGTTCACAACTAGCAATGGTTCCTCTTGATTTAGTTCCCATTGCATATTTTATTCAAACAAGTATCCCTACAGCAGCCAAGACAATAAGAACATCATCTTCTATAGTGTTTCCCACATTAGTTGTAGATGATTCAGTTAAATTGGTTGAATCCGTAGAAAACATGTCTATACAAGGAGAAGAGATAAAGAAACTGAGGTAGGAGGTGAAAGACCTACAGGAATAGAGAACAAGATTTTAAAATTCCCTCTTGACATAAACGTTGAAGTCCCAAACATTGTCCCAAAGATTGCAGAAGATGATAAAATATTGTGCCATGGGTAATACATTGGCACAAGTAAAAGAGAATATCTCGAAAATGATCAATGAAGACATGATATACATTTGCTCTTCAATACAAATTATTTTTTAGCAACAAGAGCTGATTGAGTGGTCCAATGAAGCCATCGAGTATGTCAGAAAGAAATTGGAAGATAAACTCATTGAGGCCACTGATCTCATCAAATTCCTTAACTCCAAGAACAAAAAGTAATTATAAGAGTTGGATATTCAAGATAGAACATAAACAATATTGGAATTCAAGAAGGTGTTGACTAAAAGAAATCTAATGAGACAAATTGAAGAGAAATTTTAGATTATGGACACTGGTGTACATAAATTCTTCACCAAGTTGGAGCCCCTCTACAAGAGAGGACTTCCGAACTTGTTAGTTATTAATGATAAGTTTAGCACATGGTCAGATTATAGTGAGGAAATAATGCCTAAGGAAAGAGGTAATTCGAAGGTTGCAGCTAGAAGATTTATTGTTATAGGAAAGGCATTCCTAGAAGCAATGGCATAAGACTTCGATATCCGGTATGAAATTAAAAGCTTAATCACCACCAAACCGAAATTTGCCAAATATATTGAAGTTGGAAAAGTATACATAAAGTTGTTGAAGATGACTATACTGAGTGAACAATGTTGGGATAAACTTTGTGAATTACAGGAGTAAAAAATATATTTGGCTACACAAATAAGCGTCACAGCACATGTAGATTTTGAGGGCCAAACAGCCAGGTGTTCCACCAGTTCAGTGCCACCACTTCAAACCGTTTGAATTTCCCTGATACCTTTGTAATAAGTTATATTGATTCAGTTTTGATTATTTTTAGATACATCCTAATCATTCTGACAAGATATTTTTCTAAATTAAGTATAAATACTTCACCTTCAGAAGTATCAAGGGTTTGTTTTTGAACAAAAGAACACTATTGTATATTGTTGAAGCATTAGCAGATTTTCTAAGTAATACAGAAAGCTATTTCATAGGAATCTTGTGTCAAGTTGTTGGTGAAGTGCATCTATCATCTTATTTTCTTATATTTATCTTATTATAGCACATATTTGTTTCCAAATCTTAATTATTCAACAGATAAGTAAAAGGCAGAATTTGTTTAAATCTACACTTTGCACCCGACTATGAATAATTTCAATGTTTTATTCTCATATTTGAATATGGAATTCATGTAAAAATTCTCTATATTTAAAGTAAATATTAATATTTTCTTCCTTCCTGTTGTAGCGGCTACAACCACCCTCTAAAATTTTTCCTTAGCTTCATTTTGGAGCCTCCCTTCCAACCTTCACAGTAGCATTTTTTGCTTCATCAAGTACACATGCTTCAATGTTTTTCTTGCACAAAGGCAGCCTGTCGATCACAACTCAATGTGTTCCCCTAACAGGTTGATCATCTAGACTTGGTCCATCTCCAGGTTGAGTAGCTCCCCCAAGAAATTGCATAATTTTGGAGGGAAACCAGCCTTCCCTCCAGAAATTGTGCAATCCTGACTGGTAGCCTACTGGGCTCCAGAATTATGCAATTTTGCAGTCAACACTCCCAGTGAAAATTGTGCAATTTTCCCCAATGGGGCTGCTTAGCCAAGAATTTGTGCAAATTTGCGGAGAAGTCAACTGCTCTGCCGAGAAATTGCACAAATATACTGGGAAGCCAACCCAGCTCCCAACCAGAAATGCGTATTCTCTCCCAGCAGTCGAGCAGTCTCTTGCATGTGCAACTGAGTTGATTGGTTTGCTCTGGGACCGAGAAAAACTAACTTGCATGCATGGGATGATTCTCCCAAGGCAACATGCAAAGGTATCCCTTATTTCAACGATGTATTTTTAGCAGTTGGAGGTTACATGCAAGGATCATTTCAGAAACCTCCCACTAAGTGTCTCTTTCTCTAGATTTGTGGCATGTGAGTCAAAACCTTGATGTTATCAAAACTCATCAACCAGACACCGCAGGTCTCATTTCTCACATCAACCTTGTAGCTCTGACATCCCATATTACATCTAGGAGATGTCAGCACACTCAACTCAGCTGTTTTGGGGTAAGCCCGCTCTCCATGTCTTGTGTTGCATTGCTAGCACTTTATGTGTTTCACTTTGTATGAACATTGTCTACTTGATTTTAGTGAGTTCTTGCTGTTGTTTTGATACATTCTAGCTTGTACTAGCACTATTTCAGTTTTCATCAACATCTCACTACTATCGCATGCATGAAATTGTTTTTCATGAACGGTTCTTGATTTCATGACTCACCTCACCCACATGCATGTTGTTCCATTTTTTGAATCTATCATTGACCATTTTCATGCATGACCATTTACTTTTTCTTACACTCAGTATCACCATGCATTCGCACTCACATTCATGTTCAATTGTCCATCGGTGAGTCTGGGCAACCTCGGCCCGAACTCTACCTTCACTGAGACAACATTGCGCAATCAGGGGAAGGAAGGCTCTATCTTCCTCTCTAGAAATTATCATGTCTGCTCAACCACTACCCTCCAAGACTGTATTGCACATTTCTGTGGGACAGTGACTGCTAGCCCAGAAAATTGCGTCATGCATTCCTTGAGCCTGTAGTCACTACCAACTAAGATTATGCATTGCGCAATTTTAGTAGTCAGAAGCCAAACTAGACTTTACATTGTGTAGTTCCAATAGTCAGATAGCCTCCCAATAGCCCATACTATTCCTTGCACACTCTTGGCAGTCAGTCTCCCGACCTCCAGGCCGAAATTGCACAACCTTCATGATCAGTCACACAGGTATGTTGCAAGTCAGTTCTCAAGTTCATTTTTGTTTTTGAATGATAGGTTGCTTTCCATGAGTGTTACCATGTCTCCAGGTATCATGGGTGTTCATCTACCTCTCAGAAACACAAGTATAATGGTTTCTAGGAGAGTAGAGTTGAAGACACCATTCATACCACACTTGGGGATGCAGTCAATCAAGTGTCTATGGACTTGCCTACCCATGAAGACATCAAGTTGTTCGTAGACAAGGACATCAAGATATGACAGTAGTAGCAACACATTGAGCAACATTGTGAATAGAAGCTGAAGGTAGCATGTCGAATGAAATGAATGCAAAGAGGAAGGCTATTGAAAACACATAGGTAGAACAAAATTGCAAGTTCAAGTAGATCCACTAATGATGAAAGCAATTTTGGAGACTCAGCCAATGAGGTGACGGCGTGACATGAAGATCACATGAAGACAGATTAGGTAACAAAGAAGGAGTTGCATGTGCTCAAGCAACAACTCAAGAAAGAACATTAAGCTACACAGACAAGTGAAATGAGTGCAGTAGGAATAGGAACAATAGCGGGCACAACATACATTCATGGATGAAACTAGTTAAAGATCCATCCCAACATCTAGCACAAAGTAGACATGGTGAGCAGTGTTGTTGGTCACATGCAAGGGATTCAATAACATGCATGTCATTGTGTGCACGCATGTGATCCAACCCATTCAGCACACCCACCAAGGCAAAGACTTTAAGAAAGTCAAATTGGAGTTGAACATGAACTTCAGCAAGTTGATGTGCATGAACACCAACACACACTTGAATATCAGCACGGGCACTATGCATCAGTGGGTTTCCGATTCAGCCGCACACAAGAGACCATGCACATGTTAACAGATGAGTTGGATGAAGGAGCCATACCAATGCACCAGATGCAAGGGAGGCAAGAGTTCGCTTCAGCAAGATGTCACCATGGGGTGCATACACACAATCATGGATGACCAAGCATGGCATCAGCTCACCACCTTCACCATCACAAGCATGTCAAATATTTGGTCTCACCTCAATGGACCTAGTGTTAGTAATATCTTTTTTTTTTAAGCTAAGGAGGGACCATTCTTTTATATTACTTCGAATTGAAACCATTACATTTCCATGGTGGCCTCAACCCGCCCCGAAGGGAAACCAGGTCTGTTGGCCACCTTAAGTTTTTGACAGCCATCCAGAATCCAAAATCCTAATTCTTCTTGTCCATGCTATGTAGACTAAACATTCATAAAGATTACTACTATTCCTTGTTTGCATTATATACTCAAACTAGACACCGCAACTATCCTTTAACCTTTACAAAAAATGCAAAGAGCATACCCATATCCTCAGATGTTACCCCGCATGGCTTCCTTCTGTTCATCTTCTTTCTTTATACCCATGTTAATCTTCTCTATTTTCTGCTATATCTCGTCTAGTTTTTTTTCCTACATCATCATGGTGATCTGGATGTTTTTCAATTCTCTCCTCAGATTAGGAATTCCTTGGGATAATTATGCCATCTCTATGGCAACCTTCTCCATAGCCTTTGCCAACAGGATTTTCATCACCCAGTATACATGCAGGGCCTGTTTGTATAGTGTCATGCGTCCTCTTGTATTTCCTAGAAGATGTTGCTTCTTCCTCCAGATGCTGTATTATTCTTCTGATGTCCTTATTAGTGTTTTCACAGTAGGCTTGCTCTGCAAACTGAATCTTTTTCTCCAATGTTTTCCTGTATTTTCTTGCTGGTGATGCTTCTCGCTTCTCCTGTTTCCCTGTTAGTCACCCTCTTCCTCTGCTGTGTCACCCTCGTCCCCGGCCTGCTCTTCCTCTGTTCCTGTAGTTTCCTCTACTTCCCCGACCTTTCATGCCTGATGTGCTCCTGAATTCTCCTTCCTCTTCATGCCATGTGCTTCTACTTTCCCCATGCTCCCTTTCTTCATGAAGTTTATCCTTTGCTAAGCCCCCGACCTCCCTAGCCCTCTTTCTTGGCTACTCGATTCCATCATGGTCTGAATCGAACATCTCCACATCATCCTCAGGATCATCCTAAACTTTCTGATACTGTTCTTCGTCTTCTCCCTCCGTGATTTCCTTCCCTTTTTTCCCCGGGCTGCTTCGGCCTCTGATCTCCTCTTCCGCCTTGTCTCTCATTCTCCTCCTTGTTGCCATTTGATTTTTCCTTCCAGCTCCGTATGTTGTTTCTCTCTGCCCCCTCTGCCTTTCTATGACCCTGCCTGGTGTTTTCACCACCCTATCCCTTCGCACGTTCGCTGCTATTTCATTTATCGTTTTCCTGGCTTTGTCTTTCCTTCCTCCTTTATTATGTTTCCCCTGCCACTTCTCCTCGTTACTCTTCCCTCGAGCCTCCTGCCACCTGCCGCATTCATGATCGCCCACCTCTCTTCGTCCTTCTTCTACGCCATCGTACCTCCGTCCAGTCTTGGCCGCATTACCTCCATCACCTTCGTTATTCATTGCTTCCTCGCCGTCCCTCCTCGAAATGATGTCCCTTCTGCTAATCTCCATGTCCACCTTCATCATTGCCCATCCCCCTTTTGCCTTGTCATCCTCCCTGGCCTGACTTGTATTGATTGCCTTGATCGCCACCATTCTCACCCCGATCGGGGGTCTCTGGGTGTCTTTTTTATTGTATTGTGGTTTCATTATGGTCTTGATTGATTATGGTAGTGAATTCCTCCCATCTTGGTTTGTTCCTTATTGTTGGCCAACTACTGTCAGTATTTTCCCCCTGTTCTTTACATCCCTTGTTAGCTAAATAGTCTACAGCCTTATTTCTTTTTCTTCTAACATGACTAAAGATCTTGTATTCTATTCTCCTTAGTATTTTAGCTAGGTCCTGAACAATCCTTGCCGTCCTCCAGCTTCTAGCTACTTGTTCCCAGTCTTTCCCGTTGTTGAGTTTTCATAGCATTTCCACTACTATCTATGAGTCACCCTCTATTTCCATATTCATGTACCCATTTATTACTGCTATCCTTAGACCTTGATAAACAACCCACAATTCTGCTTCATTATTTGTCATTACACCTCCCCATTCTGCGTACACCCATCTTGTTTGTTTCTTACTGTCTCTAAAGATTCCCCCAAAGCCTGCAGGCCCTGGGTTTCCTTTGGAGGCCCCGTCAAAATTCAATTTAATGAAATTCGGTCTTGGATACCTGAACTGTTCTGGACTCTGAATCCGGGATTGTTGCTTTCTTTCTTTTCCCGGGTACACCATGCCAAAATCCATATTTAGTTTCATTAAGATTCTTCCTTCTTCAGGGTTCGCTTTCCAATCGTCCTCCTCCCAGGTCTCTGCCAGAACTGTCTCTTTGATTGCATTTTGAATTCCTTTCCATATCTTTTCCGGAGTATTGATCTTATCCAGGAAGATCCTACAGTTTATTTCCTTCCAAAGATGCCATATCACAAATCCTATAGCTAAATTCCAAGTTCTCCTTATGACCTTACATGAAAATTGTCCCTTACCCCATTGAAATATAGTCTTTTTTATAACGATGGGATCTCTATTTGATTTTCTGAAGAGACTTCTGATCTCTCCCCATTGATGGTGAGCGAATGAGCAGGAGTTCAAAATGTGTTCCTGTGTTTCGATCCCCATCTTACAGAGGCTACATCTCGGGGGTCCCAAAAGTCCTCTTCTTTGAATCTTGTCCCACGTCAAGATCCTTTCTTTTCCAACTATCTAGACGAATATAGCTATCTTTGGCCACCACTTACTATTCCAAATGTCTTCCCATTCTATTGCTTCTTCCTCCCTCTCCTGATGGGTTGTTAAATAGTATGCCTCCTTAACTGTAAAGGGCCCTCTTGTAGATTTTCCCCATCTAAGAATATCTGGCCCCAGTCTAGCTTTGATTTTCCTTGATTCTAGTTCTTTTATATATTTTCCTTGTTGCTTCTAATCGATATTTTCATCCCATTCTTCTGGTTTTCTCCATATTCTCCATATCTTGTCTGTCTCCCCTTCTTTCCAGTAATCTCTTACGTGTTCTTGCCCCTCCTTGACTGCTTTTTGATGTATACTTTGAAGGTCATGTATATTGACCATTTTGTTTCTTTTTTGCCATTCCTCTTCCCAAAATCTAGTCATTCCTCCTCCTCTTATTTCCCATAATGCATAGTTATTTACAATGTTTCTATTCTGACTTGCCAGTTCCCAGATTGTAGAAACTTTTGGGGTTTCTTCTGCTCTAAGGATGCCTTCCGAAGTTGTGGGCATATTATATTTTTGTGTCCATATTTTCTTCCACAAGTCGTTTCCTCCTCTCATCCACCTCCACCACAGCTTCGCCCCTAACACCTTGTTCAGAATCTCAGGGTCTCTAAGTCCTAATCCCCCTTCTTCTTTTATTTTTGTCAAGTTTTTCCATGAGACCAGTGCCCATTTCCCCTACTGCTTTGGTCCTCCCCATATGAATTTGCCAAAGATTTCCTTCATTTTAGTGCACACCCCTTTGGGGATAGCCGTGATAGATAGGGGGTAAATTGGTATAGCTTGAAGGACTAATTTCAATAATACCAATCTACCTGCTATGTTTAGCGACCTAAAAGACCAACTTGCAAGTCTATTCTTGATATTTTCTATGATTTGCTGCCAGTTTGACAATCTTGTGGGGTTTATGTCTAGTTGGTTCGCCAAGTACTTTGTAGGAAGTTCACCCTGTCTGAATCCTAACATCCTGATTAAATGAGTTTTGATCATGTCCGGAGTGATGAAGATGAAGGTGTATGATTTCTCCTTGTTTATTTCCATACCTGATGCTTCCATAAATAAGTCCAAGATCCTTTTAACACCCCTTACCTCCTTTATTGAGACTTCACAGAAGAGCATAATGTCATCCATAAACTGTTGATGGGTGATGGGCAGATTATTTCCCCATAACCTTAATCCTTTAATTTTCCTTTCCCTTAGTTATTTTTTAAAGTACCTTCCCAGACCCTCCGCAACCAATATAAATAAGAAAGGGGATAAAGGATCCCCTTGTCTTATTCCTCTAGTGGCATTGAAGGTTGAAGATGACGCCCCATTTAACATGATAGAGAAAATAGGTGTTGATATCATATTGTAAACCCAGTCTGTCCATCTCTTACTAAATCCGAAGGCTGCAAGAGTTTCCTTGAGGTATTTCCAGTTTAAGCGATCGTAAGCTTTTGACAAATCTAACTTTATCATCATTCCTATCTGATTTTTCTGTTTTAGAGAATGAATCACTTCCTGGGTTACTACTAGTCCATTAAGGATTTGCATTCCCTCCACAAAACTGGTTTGCTCTAGTGATATTATGCTGGGTAGGATGGATTTTAATCTTTTAGCTATCAGAGTGGCTATTATTTTATATATTACATTACACAAGGTGATTGGTCGAAAACCTTGGGCAGTTTCCGAATTAGCGTTTTTAGGAATCAGAATAAGGAAAGTAGAATTGAGACCTGGCCATACCTTTTGTTTTATGCGGGATTCCTCTACTACCTCCAGAATCTCTTGGCCAAGAAAATGCCATCCTGCTTGATAAAACTCTGTTATGTATCCATCTAGTCCTAGCGCTTTGTTTTTCTTCATACTCTTCACAATTTCCTCCACTTCCTCTAGAGTAGCTGCCCTCATTAATGCCATATTTTGTTCCTCTGTTATTAATCTAGGGATCTCTTTACCCATGAGGTCTGTAGCCACTTCTCTGTCTACTTGTGGTTCTGTTAATATGTCCTTATGGTATCCCACCAAGGTCTGCTCAATTCCTTCATGATCTATTATCCTTTCTCCTTCTTTGTTTTTGATAGAAAAAATCTTGTTCCTTTTCCTATGTTGAATCATGGCTTGGTGAAAGAACTTAGTGTTTCTTTCCCCTTCGCGTAACCAATTTATCCTGGATTTTTTTTTCCATAGGATTTCCTCCTGTTTCCTCTGCTCCTCAAGTTGGCTCAATATATTTCCTTCTTCTTTACTTCTTTCCTCATTTCTTCCTTCTGTAATAATTTGTTGTTGTATCTCTTCCATTTCTTTCTCTAGCTTTTGTTTTTCCATCATTATATTCCCAAACTCTTCCTTGTTCCATTTTTTTATTTTCCCTTTGAGTTCTTTGAGTTTTAATTGAAAAGTATGCATCTTACCTTTTCCTTTTTGAGTGCTCTGATTCCACCATTCCTCTATCTTAGATAAGAACTTGGTGTTCCTGAGCCAGAAAGCCTCGAACCTAAAGGGTCTTTCGTGGGAGTTTTTCTTAATGTCAATTTCCAACCTGATCGACCAATGGTCAGAGCCCATCACCGGCATGATCTTAGCTTCAACAAATACATCCCGGTTCATTATTTGTTCTGCTATAAGGAATTGGTCTAGTCTAGAAGCTATTTGATTTCTTCCACCCCTTCGGTTATTCCAAGTGTGGATGCCATTAATTGTTGGAATGTCTATCAACCTTTGTTTTGTAATCATCTCATTGAAATCCTCCATGTTTTGGTCCAGTCTTCTTATGCCACCCTTGTTTTCTTCTATTGTTCTTATCATATTAAAGTTGCCCCCTACTATCCAAGGGATTCCAGGAAAGATCCTTCTTGTGGATTGAGGTTCTTAAGGAAGTTTTTCCAGTCCCTTGGTATGTGCGGTCCATAGACCCCCGAGATGAGGATCCACTCCTCTGATCCTATCATTCTGAATAAGCCTGTGAGGATTCTGAGAGAGCTTATCCAATTTTCAAACATTACCTCTTCAGGGTTCCATAGGATAGCTAAACCCCCTGCTGTGCCATTCGCATCCTGACCCATCACCTCATATTGAATTTTTTGCTTTTTAACTATCCCTTCTAGTTGTTGGAAGCTGATTTTCATCTCTTGAATTATCATTATGCTTGGCTTATCTTTCTTTATCCTTTCCTTTAGATACCTCTACTTTCCTTTGCTGTTGAGTCCCCTAATGTTCCAACTTGTGACTATCATCTTATAACTTTTTGGATGGTTGTTGAAATACCTTTGAAAGAGGTATAACCCTGCCTGAGTTGACCAATATCTCTCCAACCTCTTGTATGGTTTAGTTCATTGTCCATCTTCGTCGTTTCCTACCTCCTTTGCCAGTATTGTCCATTCCTAGACTTTGGGTTCCTTGAGTTCCTGTTTGGTCTGACTGATTTTCTGAAGTAATTCCTTTCTTCTCCTTATATTTCTGGAATGTTTCTTTATACAATTGCTTTTGGGTTTCTGGGATGAACCTTTCATCAAGATTCTTCCAATCCTATAGCAGTCTTTTCATGATTCTTTCCTCCTCATTCCCGTTGTCCTTTTTTGTTTCTACCTCCCTCTGGGTTTGTTCGGTTGTCACCTCCATACTCTCCTCTGCTCCTTCTCTGACCTTACTATTCTGGTTTAGGTCCTTACTAATTTCCATGGGCTCCTCCATGTTTTCTTCCTTTCCGAGCTCCTCTTCTTCCTCCTGTAGGACCTGAAATTTGTTTTGGCATTCTACTGGTACTAGTTTCACAGATTGTTGCACCCTTGATACTTCCTTTCCTGACCTCCTTTTCCTCTGGACTTCCTGGAAGTCCATTTCTCCTTCATTCATCCCTTCTGACCCCCTTTGCTCCTCTTCATGTTTCCTTGTTGTTTCCTCTTCTTTATTCAGTGGGCATTGTTTGAAGAGGTGTCCATATTCATGGCACCTTCTACATCTAAAGGGTATATGTTCGTAGTCCATTGGTTGCTGCCATATTTCATCGTCATACTCAAGCTCTATGTATTCCGGTAGTGGTTCCGCTATATTCATATAGACGCATATCCTTGCATAGGATGTATACTTCCCTCTTTTTGTTGACTTTGCAACTTTAAGAAAAGTCCCAACCGTATTGCCTATACCTTCCAGGATATCAGGGTCCCAGAACTCCATTGGTACGCTAAATAGTCTTACCCAGATGGGTGCTGCTAGCATTTTTTCGTGGTCTGGGTTGTATCTGTCCTCCCAGTGCCTCATAAATAGTCTATCATTACTCATAAAATATGGTCCTTCTTCAAAGGTTCTTTCCTTATCTTCCAGATTTGTAAATATCACTGTAAAGAAACCCTTTGCCCCTAGCTTTAGGTCTATATTCCCTTTTGGCTTCCATCGCTGTTGTATCCACTTAGCTAGGTCTCTTTCTGTCAGCCAAAACCCTACAAACTTACATATCAAGGTGTGGTCTCTCATATAACTTCTGTAGTCTTCAAGTTTATTGTTGGGAATTACATACCTTAGTTTTTTCTAGGCTTTGGGAAGGCATCTACATCCAAGCCTGGTTTGCCACGAATTTCCCAGTACTGGCGCGTCGTTGCCTTTCTCCTCTGGGTTTCTCTGCATCCCGAACCCACTTGATTCCCCCGCCGCCATATTTTTGTAGGAGGGGATCTCTCCCCTCCCCATCACCCCTTCCATAGTGTTCTTTAGTCCTGTCTTGAAGTTTTATCCCTCCTCTTTTGTTTCCGACTCCGCAGGTTCTTTCGCGAACATAGTATTCTCCCTTCTGCCCTTGTCCCCATCGCTGGTTCACTTCCCGTCCTGTCTCTGATAACCCTAGGTTTTCCAAACCCTTACTCAACCTTCCTCGCTCCGCTCTTCCATCCAAGCCCCAGGTCCTTTTTCAAAAGAATCAAAATCCTAGTGTTAGTAATATCTTGCATGGCTTGCTCAAGCAATTTTGTCTCACATGAGCACATGTGCATTGTAATGTAACGTCATGTCAAGTGGAAGTTCAAGTGTCAATAGTTGGATGTAACATTCATAGAGTAGATGAAGAGTCATGAGGGTAGTTGAATTGTCACAAAGGGGAATGTCAAGGGTCACCCCACCCTTTTCTATAAATAGAACTTCATAACTCATTATAAAGGCTTTTGGTTAGCTAAGCTTCTGATAAGACTATCTTGAAGAGAGCTTGGACAATATTGTAATGTGCCTTGGCTTCTCCACTACACAGAGCTAGTACATCTCTTTGGAGGAGCATGCGGATGTAGCTATAATGTTCCACTATTGGAGCTAGTGGTTGGACATGGATGTATTGTATAACTAGAAATTACACTTCTTTATATAATAAGAGCCAACGCGTTTCATGCATATGTCATAGTTTATTCCAGTTATCTTGTTTATTCTAAATGGCATACATATTTTCTTTCTTACGCATGCACGTATGGGCTATTATGTATGAGTATGTATGAATCTTTTTGAAACGTGTTGTTGGTTTAACCATCACTTTGGATTGCTAGCTAACTTGCTTTCCATCTTGTGATGCATCTCCGCTCGTGTGTTCCCTTCCCATTCGAGTACTATTACAGGTTTCCAAGGAGTGCACTCATCTCAACCCACATGTGTTAGAACCTCTCATGCACCTTCCTTGACTCACTGTAGCAGTTACACCCTTGCTATCAATAGAGTTATCTTACTTGCCTCTATATGAAATCACGATCAAGGCATTGCTATACAACCCACTGCTAGGACTCCTACACTAAATGGTATGAGGTCTAATTGGGACTTCTTATCGGGGAGATCCCCTTACATGTTGGCAGGTCCAGCACCGTCAACATTTTGGAGCTAGAAGGAGGGCTAGATGACAAGATGAGTCCTCACATATTTTTTGAATTTCTACACATCTATCATGACTAACTACTGAGTTTCTCTTCCAGAATGTATGTATTATGGAAACGATTTCATCATCTCACAAAAGCTCTCAGATAACTTATCTCATAAAACATTTGATTGTGGAGGCTATGTAGCCTTGGTTAGGCACGCGGTCAACATTATAGGCTCATGCGAAAAACATGGATTCTTTGAAGAATAGATGAGTTGCATGTTGTTTGTCTACACACTTTGAGGGCACCCAATGCACTGGTGTGCCACACCGCCCGGAAAATCTATTCATTCTCTTGCTCATCTAGTCACAGAGATAGATCATACTTTTAATCACTTTAAATATAAAGCACTCAACAAAGAAATTCTAGAATTACAAAAAGAATCTGATGAATCCGTTGAGGAATTTTACACACGCTTTTGTAATCTTTCATATCGTTTCCCCAAAGATGATACTGATTGGGAATTTCTTGATGGAATATTTGAGTATATTCTTCACATATCTTAACCCCACTCAGCACACTTTGGTGATGGAGTTGTGCAATCACAGGTAGGCACAGTTGTTGTCATAAGTGATTGTCTACCTTCACCTCATCAAACAGCTCCACCACCGTGGAGTAATGTGGGAGATCATGCACACGCATATGCTGAACTATCACATCCTCCCACCCCACCTTCTCTTGAGATCTATGCAGATTTGGCTTGCAAGCCTGTTGATTGTCACGTGAATTTGTTCCCTTGACCTCCTTCCTCACATTCTGTTGATCCTCCAGATTGTACTATCTTATGTTCTTCCATTCCTGACTCCTCGCGTATTGTGAATGAGGATCAAGTTGTTGACGTAGTTGGTGTTATGCATCTAACTTGTGCCATCATTCATGATGAGTGTGTGCATGAATCTAAAGAAAAACCTATGGGGAAGGATGACTCCCTTCCATTCGTGCCTCATCCGCTTCATCCTAACATCCCTTGTGATTCTGCCACTATTGATTTCCCTTGTGAAAATCCATTTCCAGAAGTTTCTACTTTCGATCATTCACAGGACATGTCGAATGTCAGTCTGTCATTACAATGTGGAGAGGACACATCTTCCTTGGAAAATCCAGCCAATCTATCATCTACCTTTCCTTAAAACACAAAGGGTGAACATATTTGCTTCTCATCTACCCCTCGACATGAATCACCAAATCATGAGGATGTCGATAAACACCTTGAATTTTCTGATCTTGGCTATCATGATCTATTCACTTCCTCATCCGATAAAAATGTTGATTAAATAATTGTTAATTTGTTTAAGACACTAGTCTATGATGACATATATGTCAACGAAGTTGAAATACCCCAGACTGTCGAGGCACTTCAGCCCAAGCTGATGGTTATGTCAGGCCCTCACTGTCCTGAGATTGGTTTCACTTCTGGTCAGGAAATTTTTGAAACACTCAAGGCTCCTCATCACTCTCTACTTTGCATAGAAGATCAACCAAACACCCATATTTCAGTTCCAACACTCAAACTACACAATCCCATTGCTCATGCATTGGAGGAATCTTACATAACAGGCACACATGTACAACATAAGTGGTCTACCTTTCTCACATTTTCTTGTGTGTCACAGTCAAGAGAATGCATACACTCAACATCTACACACATTATAGCACAATACCATGGCAACCCCATGTAGTGTTGTTTTAATCAATCCTAATTGACCAAGACTGTAACATTTAATTGTCAACCTAGGGCAGGTCTTGTTTCAATGAATCTCGCACTATTTGTTCCGATACACTACAACCAAGAATTAGAAAATGGAAAGAACAATAAAAGATGTCACTAAATCAAATTGTTGAATCAAATAATACATGTAGAAATAAAACACTCCACAGAATTGAAATCACACTTCGCAACTACCAAAGTAAGGGCGTGCCACACAGTGACTAATATCTACTCCAGCTAGTTACTACCATTCTGTTGATTAACTCAGTGTGATAGCATAATATAAATTGGAACAACAATGAATGTAATTCAAAATTTGTACGGCAAAAACAAGAAACCATATAACAATTAGCGAAATCATAATGTCCACTACCTCTACCAATGCAGTCCTTGCCAAAGAGGAGGGCCCTTCCTCCTTAGTAGGGTGCAGGAATAACACGAAATTAATTAACGAATTCGCTAAAGAGCAGCAATAGCATCACCATAATGATTAATATTAAAAATAGTTTAGAGTTACAGAATCAGAGTAACAATACTCTTCTATACGTCTTCCTTGTACATAGGAAATTGAGTTTCTTTTATAGTTATTACATTCCCGAAATTAGAAACAGATCAGCATTGAGAATCTCATGATTCTCATGCTGATCAAAAATAAAAGTAGTTACAACCTATTTCTAAATGCAAATATACATTAGTTAGGATTGCAACCGCTTGGGTTTGTTGCTTCCAAAATAAACAATTCCTAATGCTAACAGATGTTATGTGGAATAGTACCCACTTTCTAGCTCTAGTGCAACAACATCCTGCAAGTGAATACTGGTTTTGGATGTTACGACGATCACTAGTGACAACACACTTGGTGTAACAATGGACCTTTGTATCAGTGTGTAGTGTAACAACATCTTGTAACAACATTCAATGTGTAACAACAACTTGTAACAGCATACAGGGTGTAACAGTGAATTGCTCTACCTTGCTCTGTAATTGATCATCGCTACCTATTTACTCCATAACCTTGTTCTGGCAAGAAACAACTAAAAAGGAGAAGATCTTCCTAGCATACTCCTCCAATGCTCACCCCAATTAGCCACAAAAAGGAATAAAGTATCGTATTATTCAGTAAAATACACAAAAGTAACATGACAATAGAATAGGGTATAAAAGTGAGAAAAAGGGGGATTAATCATGTAAAGTTCATAGACCTCGAGGATAAGAGGATCAAAAATGGGGAAAGAAGGTGCAGAAAATAGGTAAAAAGTCACACCCTACATCTCCCCCCGACTGAAGCAACTTCATGTCCCCATGCATAATCTCAGCTTCCCCTGTTATACCCCCGATGAAAGTTTGTAAAATTGTAAGCACCAGTAGTGTCTTAACCTGAAGCTCTATACCCTTGAATGGCCATCAACGGCGTGGCCAGTATTCTTCTTCATAATCACATAGATGGTAGTCTAGTTGACACTCTTCTACTTGCAACCAAATCAAAGGAAATTTGAATCTGAGCCTAATCCAAAATGCCCCTAATGTATGCACGATCCGAGCATACTCAAGTGCTCGTGTAACAACAGCCACGAAATTTCTGTATTCAAAAAGATCCCCTTCTTGAAACTTAGTTCTACAGACCTCGGTGCATTTAAGACATCCTGCTAGCACTCGACTTTTCATATGTGCAGGCAGATTGAGGCAGATCCTCATAATCCTTTTCCTATAGATGGCTGACTATTCCCTAATCTCTAGAGTGCTCAAGAATAGCTTAAACTCACGCATGATTTCATAAACCATCCTTGGTTCTTCTCTGACCCATAATGTTGTCCTTTCCTCGTTAGCTTCTGCTGATTTCATGGCCAGATGCCACTTAATCTGGTTCCTCATAAACAAAAGAAAGTTCCGCAACTGCAAATCTCCCATATAGGAGAATACACTTGCTACCATTTTTGTGCTGACATACTCACACATGATATTATGCAAAGATAGCTCACAAAGCAAGCTCTATTCATTAAAATTGTAGGAGTGAAAAATGCCAAGAAAAGTTCGGGTTGAAGAACCCAAATAAGACCTATTCTCAAAAAATGCTTTTAATTGAAATAAATAATATCATTCCAAAAGGAACATTGGATATGATGGGGACAGTTACCTGCATGCTAGCAGGTTTATGGCAAGGTCATGGAGCTTGGTCTTGTCATTCATCGGGTCTGGGACCTGTCACTGTAACTGATATAGTTGTTCATCCTTCTTCTTCATGGCTTCCTTGTGCCTCTATGTTTCCCATTCTCTCTCCCATTCTTCCTTTCACCACTTTTCCCTAAGGCAATCCATCATCCTTTTGTGTGCCTTGAGTGAGATCACCCCCTCTTGTAGAGAGAGCACCTGCTCCTTCCATTTTTGTAGCTCTAGTAACAACAACATCTTTTAAGAACACCATCCTTCATCATGACCCGATGTTCTTCCACATGCACTATTAATTTAGGGTGTAACAACTTCCCGACGATGAAATCGATCCACTTTGGCTATTGGTTCTTATGTAGCAACATCTTTTTCAATGGATTTTGTTACAGCTTCCTTATCTCCCTAATCAGCTTCCATTCCCAGTGGTGGTTCTTGCGTAATAGCAGTGTCATCCACAGACTGTTGTATATCGTTTTTCCCTAGGTAGGATTCTATCTCCACTACTTGTTCTTGTGTAACAATAGTGTCAACCACAGAGTCGTGGATGTCATCTTCTCCTTCCTTTCCTCAGCTAACTTCGATCTCCACTATTGGTTCTTGTGTAATAGTAGTGTCATCCAAGGGCTCCTGTGCATCCGCTACTAGATCACTTTCTGTGGAATGTGCCATCTTAGTTTTTGGTTATTGTGTAACAGCAACATCCTCAATGGGTTTTTATGTGTCAGTCTCCTATATTTCATTTTTTGTTTCCCTTGAGATGGTGTCTATTGCATAGACTCTAAACCCTACTATCACTAGCTTCTCAGCACAGGTCATGCACACAGTTCCTGGGATGTCTCCCCTCCTGGCCCTATCCACGACCTCAACCAAAGTGTCTAACCCTGGGGCTCTTACCTCTACCTTTCCCTCTGCTAGTTGTTCCCTTAGCTCCCTATTTTATTTTTCTAAATTTTCAATTCTTAATAGCAAGGATCGAGTTTCACTCTTACCAGGTTAAGAAGGTTGCTATGGCTAAGCCTGTTCCTCGTCCTTCTGCTCTACTACCTCTTTGTTCTTCTTTGACATGGATGGGGACTTTGGGTGCCCGCTAACCCATATCCTCTGCTTTGGCCACCTATTGCCAATTGGTTTGTTGATTGGCCTCTTACCAACCCTTACTATCAAAGGCTAGGGCTACTCCTTTGTCACCACCGGAGCTTCCTCAGACGTCCCGATTTGCCTCCTATGGGTGGTCCTAGCATTCTTCCTCATGAATTCTTTCCAATTATTGTCTTGGAGGCTTAAGGCATCTAACACACTGAGCTTGATAAGGCCATGGTTGGCAACACATGTTTTTGGATGCGCATCTATTTTCACAGCCACAGCGATATGCCTAATGTGTCCCAGCAATAAATAAGGAATATTGGTCAGTTGTCGATTGTCGAAGGTGATTTAGCAATGGAAAGTGGTAACTGAAAACAATTGTTGCCCTTACCTCGCAAGTAATGTACTTGATGAGGTAGAGGGTAACATCAACCCATGCTTGGGGAAGTGACAACCTGTCGATCCCCCTTCCTTTTTTTACCAGCAACTCTTCCTCTTGGAGGAAATCCCCCTTCAAGGAGGGGTCATTAACCTTATTGCTAAACCACCTCTTTCCTTCCACTAGTAATCCTATCACTCGATCAATCAACTCTTCTATAACCTCCAACTTCAACCCCCTAACCTCCATTTGGTTTCTCTCTGATCCCTCCAAACTCTAGAAGAACTCAAACTAGCCAGCATCCTTGAAAATATGGCATGCTTCAGGGAAATTATCCAAGTCTTCTATAAACCTTGGCTCATGCTGAATTTCTGCTCCACCCATTGCTATGCAAATTCAGTGATGTTTTTCTTCCTTTTCATTTCCTTCAAAAGTTTCGGGTCAATCAGCACACTACTTAGCTATTTCAGCCTGCAACTGTACTTTTCCCACCACTTTGAGCACTCTAAATGAGGATGCAATGCTCCAACAGGGGTAAATGGTAGGATGCCGCAGGTGAGGATTTCAAATGAGGATTTTGCAATCATGGTTCGTATTGCACCATAATAATTCCTTATTAATTCTGGATTATGGGAGGTCTCATCGAAGGTACACTTCCACTTTTTTATATGATCGGGCATTAAGTAACAATAATTACCAAGTCACCATGCCTTAATTACAGGTTTCTTTTTGAAAAATCACAGTTCATGCAAAGGTTAGGTCACAATATGATTCACTCCCCACCCCTCGGCTTAAATGTGACAGCCATCCTTGGCCGTTAAAAGTTGTGTTAAGTTGCCATAATTACCAAATAAAGAAAATAACAATACTACCTTTGTATGACATACCTGGGTGACATGGGGAGAAGTCATGGGTGGCAAGAAGCATGAACCTAGCTCCATTGGTGAGATGTGTGAAATTAACTCCGATGACAAGAACCATGATGATGCCTACTGTTTATTGCAATAAAATATCTTATTCTACTTATTTCTAAAAGTCGTCGGTTGTTACATGTGTAACAGCCAAGACAACTATTATATTCTTAATTTTAAAAAAATAGAGAAGAAAATATCATGTAGTAGCACTATCGTAAGGTATGCAATGAAATAACATTGTTGTTACAGAGTGTGTAATAGCCGCCACATGGTGGTTTTCAATTTCTACAGAAATTGTCTGTCTATACTCGAAAAAGGTTTTCACAACCAGATTATTTTATTATTATTATTTTTATTTTTTTAGTTTGAAGGTGTAACAGCCGCCAACCATAGTTGATTTTCAGCTATTACACTTATTGGAAAAAATAGAAATTTTGCAACACAAGGGAGCTCTCCCTATTCCTATAATCTAAAGATCTGAATTTGTGACAATGTTAATGAATGAATCCCTTTAAGCAGGTTTATGATATAACCGAAGACAATGCCCATTTGCAACAATTGTGTCCTCACACAATCAATGGTCACCAAATTTATGGTCCCATTGTCAGAGATTGCATCTACCTTATAGGGACCTAGCCATCCAGTGTAGAGCTTACCCTTGAAGTCTTTGAATCTTGAGTCATATAAGACAACCCGGTCTCCTTTCTGGAACTTCCTCTTCTTCTTGATGAATCTATCGTGCCACTTAGCTCTTTTTTTTTTGGATAGTAGCTAACCATTTCTCCTCCAATTCATTGAGTTGGTTCAATCTCTACTTTTGTGTTGTAGCCAAATCCAAATTTACCTGCAATGTTGTTCTTAGTGTCTTAATTTCAAACTCAATGGGGAATAAGGGATTTTTTCCATACACAAGTTCATATGGTGAGAATCCCATGGTATTCCTCCATGTAGTCCTATATTCCCACAACACTTCTAGAAGTTTGTCGGCTCAATTCCTTTGGTGACTAGCCACAATCTTAACAAGGATCCCCTCAATGACTTTTTTATTGCTTTCCACTTGGCCATTTGCTTGTGGATGATAAGTTGTTGTGATTCTATGATGGATTTTATATTTTTCAACCAACTTCTAGATCATATGAGATGTAAAATAGGGCCCTCCATCTGTGACTATCTCCTTGGGTATGCCAAATCGAACAAAGATGTCTTCAAACAGAAAGTCTAAAACAGCCTCCTCCGTGGCTCTGGTTAGTGCCTTTGCCTCAACCCATTTTGTGACATAGTTAGTGTGTAACAAGATGTAATATTTCTATCTAGATGAAGGATTAATTGGTCCAACAAAATCTAGGGCCCATTTCTCAAAAGATTCAAAGACGATTTGGAGCTATAATGGCATCTCATCTTATTGCAGTGGTTGGCCAATCCTTTGGCAACTATCACATCCCTTCACAAACTTCTTGGCATATTGAAATATTGTTGGCCAATAATATCCTATTTAAAGGACTTTGTATCTTGTACATTTGTCTATGAAGTGCCCTCCACAAGGTTCCTCATAGCAAGCTTTAAGGATTTCAAAGATCTCATCTTCTCTAACACAACGTCTGATCTGGAAATCTGGTCTAGTGTGATAGAGATTCCCATCTATCTAGGTATAGGTAGCACTTTTCTTTATAGTATTTCTTTTATCCTTGGAGGGAAATACCTGTGAAAACTTCCCTGTAGCAATATAATTAGCTATATCTGCATACCAAGGTGAGTAAGTAGAAATAGCAAAGAGATATTCATCAAGGAAAGAATCCTGAGTAGGAATGCAATTGTCATTGATAGTTAACCTAGAAAGAAAATCAACGATTACATTATCCTTTCCAGGTTTATCAACAATTGTGATATCAAATTCTTGTAACAACAATAACCAACGTGTGATTCTACCATTGGTAATTGGCTTATTCATTAAAAAATGAATGGAAGAATGGTTAGTGTGTGCAAATACTTGATACACGGTGACATAATGTCAGAATTTATTGATGGTGTGCATGACTGCTAAGAACTCCTTCTCAATCACTGTGTAGTTGAGCTCAGCCGGGGTTAGATTTTTGCTTATGTAGTAAATAACATAAGGTTTCTTATCCTCCAGTTGACCCAAAACAACTCTTACAACAATATCAGATGCATCTGTAGCTATGTGAAATGACAGTTCCTAATTAGGTCCTCGCAAGACCAGGGCTACTCATACACAACATTTTAGCTATAAAAAGGCTTGCTCACACTTTCCTGTCCACAAAAATTCGACATCCTTCATGAGCAAGGAAAATAATGGAGATGCAACTTAAAAAAAAAAACTATAAATCTCTTGTAATACCCTACATGCCCCAAGAAACTACATACCTCTTTTTGCGTATTGGGGGTTGGAATTTTCAGAATTACCTCTATTTTTGTAGGGTCTACCTTGATTTCTTCAGTAGAAATGTAGTGTTCAAGCATGATCCCTTTAGTCATCATCAAGTGACATTTTTCAGTGCTCAAAGCAACATTAGTCTATACACATTGTTACAACACTTTTTCCAAATTAAGTAATGTTGTTTCAAAACCATCTCCATAAGGTGTAAAATCGTCCATGAATATTTCAAGGCAATCATTCAACAAGTCAGAAAAAATCCCTAGTATTGCCCTTTGAAAGGTTGTTGGTGCATTATAGATTCCAAAAGGGAGTACTCTGTATGCAAAGGTTCCCCAAGGGAAAGTAAAGGTTATTTTATCCTGATCCTCCAAGGCAATCTGTATTTGATTATAGCCACTAAATCCGTCTAAAAATGAAAAAAATTTCTTTCCAGATTGTTATCAAGGACTTGATCTATAAATGGTAAAGGAAAATGGTCCTTTTGAGTGGGCTTATTGAGTTCCCTATAATGTACATAGACTCTCCACTTTCCATTCTTTTTAGGAATGATGACTAGCAGCGACACACACTAACTGTCAGATATCGAATAAATAAAATTAGCACTCAGGATTTTTTGTAATTCTTCCTTCACCACCTCCTTCAGTGCAAGGTTCATGCAATGATGTGTTTGTCTAACTGGTTTGCAGCCATCCTTCAAATAAATACAGTGAGTGCATAGGTTAGGGTGGATCCCTTTAATATCTGTATAGTCCCATGCAAATGCCTTTTTGTATTTCTGTAACAACTGTAACACCAGTTGGTTTTTCTCAACAGTCAGGTTGGGATTAGTATTCAAAAAATTTCTAGGTTCTATCTCAATTTCACTGTTGTCAATATTCCGAGTGGTTCTTATTTGTTCAAAATCTATATCTTCCACCTCTTCTTCCTCATTCACATTTTTAAGAGAAGTGAAAAAAAGCGAGTTACTAATAAAACCATTAATGAAATCATATTCTGTTCATCTTTCAAATGTTGGGCTTTCCCTAGAGTGAGGAGTGGAAGGGAAAGATCTAAATCAGGCTCAAAATCATCCCACCAAGGGTTGTATACATCTACACTTTTTTTTTGGGGGTAAAGATTAAGGTTATTTGTCGCCTGGCCATCCGAGATCACCATAGATCTAGATATGGAGCCTATAAATGCATCTATAGTGGCCAACCAAGGTCTCCCTAAGATCAAAGGATGTCCCCCCAAATTGGATTTGGGATGTAAGATAAGAAAGTCAGTCGAATACCTCCAGGAAGCTATTGTAATCACTATATCCTCTAACACCCCCTCAGGTTTAACACGGGACCTGTCCACTAATTCAAGTACAGTAGGAGTATGTCTAAGTTCCTGTAGCCTGAGAGTGGTAAAGAGGTCCTTTGTCATTACATTAATGGTAGACCTAAGATCGATCAACGTGTTACCTATGGGTCGATCATTAATGTAGATAGTAACCGTAGGATTTCCTGGATCATTATACTTAGTTAGAAGAGGCTGAGCAGACATTAATTCAGATAATTTCCCCATCACATGTATGGTGGTAGGGTCTTTAGGCTTCCTCCCAGGTTTCTCGATGCACAAATCTCTCACTGTTTTAGTTATGTACTACTTTAAGGGCTTGTAGCAGAGGAATTCATACATGTAGATTTTGCAACTCCCTAAGAAAATCGGATTCAGGTTGTGAAGTCATTCCAGGTTTAGCCAATCTCTGAGGATACAGACAGTCCTGAGCTACGACAGTCGATTTAGTTGTTATAGGTGTATCAGACTTTCTCGAGTTGGTTATTACAGACATAACATCTTCCTCCGTATCGGCTGTTATAGGCACAACAACTACCTCAGAGCCTATGGTATCTCTTTTGGATTGTTCACATTCCTCCTCTGTAATGATAGGGGAGTGACTTAGTTCAATTACCTTGCTCGATCGCAATTGAATTTCATTAATCCCCATGGGGGTAATAAGGTAGGTCTGGAAGGTATTTGGAGCCTTTATGCCCTGAGTTGCTTTATTGTTTGGGTTTGGGTTAGGTTTCACAGGTAGTTGGGGTCATACAAGCGGTGCAGGAGCAAGAGTTTGGAAAGGAGGTAACTGCAGCTTTTATTGCATGGGTAATCCAAGTAAAGTTGTATTCTGGGAATTTCCTCTCCAGTTTCGATTCCAAAGATATGGTTGAGATTGAGGATATTTAATAGATGGAGATGGAGACCACTGGTTCCATGGTGAAGGAAATTGTGCTGAAGAAGGAGAAGGATATTACCATGGTTATTGCTAAGTATTATATGCATTTTTCCATGAAGTGAAAGAGGAAAAATCTTAACACATACCTGGAGGTCGTGGTTTCCATGGCCTCCTTGGTGCGACGAAATAAGAGGATTTTCCCTCCTCGCTTGACTGTCTAAGTACTGCCTTTAGGCTAGGAAGCTTCAGACATTGGCCCGTCAAATTTTCCAACTCGCAAATATTACACAAGTTGGTGTTGTTCAATTCACATTCCCTCAAAGGATGCTTCTTTTGGCAATTCAAACAGAATACATCCAAATGTGTATCATGTTTTTCTTGTGCCTTCTTGATCTTCGTTTTCATTATCTGGGAAGAGAGAGTACTAAGGATATTGGTCTTGAAATTCTTGAACAAATTCCCGATCTCTTCTCTGGTTACTCCTCCTCCTGTAGATTTTTGTATTCAGGTAGAGGCATCTTGAATTGTGCTCCTCCCCTTAGAAGATCCTCTAGAGCATCTTAGATAGAGATTTACAATTTCAGCAAATGGTTCCTGTGATATATCCCCCTTCCCCAATAGGTTCAGTCTTCAATAATTCATGGTCTAAATCACTGTGTTTAGACCTCTGCAGATTATAGTGGAACCATTCTACATAGACTTCTAGGCTCTCAGCCTCCTTCTATTTCATTCTAAATACCTCCTCCCTTAAGTCCCTCATTCTACAATAGTCTTGGTACTTTGATAAGAATGTCTCCTTCATATCATTCCATGTTCGAATAGAAGCGAAGTCTAGTCCCATGAACCATCTCAAGGCTGCCCCTTTTAAAGTAGCAAGAAGTAATTTCAATTTCTAAGCATCTAAGGTATAATCATAACTTCTGAATAAGATATCAAACTCAAATAAAAAGGTGTTTGGATCTTCCACAATCATCCCCTAGCCACTTCGTTTCTTGCCATATCCCCATGCACATAGCTATGGATGGGTATGTTTTGCCCAGCACCCAAAGCTTCATTTGATGCCTTGATGAGGTAGGTTTGTCCAGCTTCATGCAATAATCCAACAAGCTACCATCCACCCACTCAAGCAGAAGGATGGTAAGGATGATAGAGGAATATTTTTCATAGAAGATTCACCTCTGATATCCCCAATTGGGAACTCAAAGGTGGTGATGGTAGCATCTTTTTTAGCGTTGTTGTCATTTTTCTGCCCATGTTAGGTCCTTATAATACTAGTGATTACCCCATTACTATTGTAGTTGTATCCCTTATTAATATTGTTGTGCACCCATTGTCCCCATATTGTTATTACAGTGCCCCATAGAATCCCTCTATTGTTATTTTTGTGCCTTTATATTATTATTGTTAGGTCGGTTGGGTTATATTGTGACTCCTTAGACTCTTATATATAGAAAGGAGGTTTTGTCATTTGAATCATCCAAGAATTGTTCATTTGTGTAATGTAAAGGAGGCTTCCCCCTTGAAGAGGCTGAATTCTAAGGCATTGATATATCTTTTCTATCTTTTCATGAGCTAGTTTCATAACATTTGGTATCATAGCTTTTGGATTCTAGGGTTTCGCTGCTCCAAATAGGTCATCATGGAATTTTTGTTGTAACTTAATTTCTACAATGTTTCAGAAGTGAAAACAAAAACCCATTTGAGATGAAATTTCATTGAACCTCGGGTACGAATTTCATATCTTTTTGCACTATATTTGCAAAGATATGATCTGTGGACATTGGTCTTTTTGCAGACTCCTGAATTACATTCAAAACAGGTGACCTGGGTAAACTTATCATAACTTTCTCCCTGAGCATCAAATTGAAATTTCATGAGAAGGTACAGAAAGAGGACGAATGGTAGTTTCTTTTATATATTTTTCAGAGCCAAAGGTCAAAACAGGGACACATGGCGCATTGTACAAGTTCACTCTACTAAACTAGTCTATAATCAGATCATTGTGGGAGATTTGGCATAACTCTTCCTTGGAGAATCAAATTGGGATGAGACTGGTGGCACTGGAAAGAGGGAATAGAGGGCTACTGCAGATCACGATTTCAAAACCAGATGATCCAAAATTAGAGAGATACATCAAAGGAAATATCGAGCTCCTACAAAGTGAAAAAAGGTGTAGATTTTTTTAAATGTTTACTTAAGCTTGGTTTGAAAAATTATTTTGAAGGAATTCAAAGGGCATTGTAGAGAATTAATATCAGTAACTGATGGCCAGAGGAAAGAAAATGAAAACACCTAGTAAGCAACCTGAAAGCTCTAGCATGACTCATGAAGAAGAAGAAGAAATGCTACATGATATATCAAAATTACAAGACCAAGTGCAACAAATTTCACTCTCACAAAAGCTACCAGAAGCTAAGATAAATGGCATGGAATCTAAGATAAAGGGCGTGGAATCTAAGATGAGTGGCGTGGAAGCTAAGATGAATGGTGTGAAAGCTAATATTGATGATTTGAAGATAGATTTGAAAACAGATTTGACAAATTTTATACAAGAAATACTTACCAATGGTGAAAGGGTAGCAAAGGAAACTCATGATGCGAACAAAAGAAATGTTAATCATGATTTCATAGACTCTAATGTTGGATCGAAGACCCACCATATTCGAAAAAGCGATATGAGGAAGTTTGATGGCAAGGATCCCGCAACATGGATATTACAGATGGAGCAATTTTTCGATCTCAA
>APFE030214149.1:643-46881 GCA_000404065.3 Pinus taeda | reverse complement strand
GGACTACTCTTGTTAAGTTGATATCAATGGAATTCTCACCTTAATTTGTGTTGCTTATGATAAAATGATAATATGTTAAATGTTTAAAGCTTTGTGAGAAGGTCAGCAAGCTCCTTTAATTACTTTCAAAGAAATAGGAAAATAGATCTGTTAGTGTATAGTAGATTGAGGCTCTAATAATTGGAATCAGGTTCTTACAAATTTGAACTATGTGCTAGAACCTCCATCTTCTCCAAATATCTTGATCTTATTGGTCAAGGCCACCATAAGGAGGCTCATATTATAGTTTATATATGTGACTTGTGTTTCTAACTACAACATACATCTCCTTTGTGGGTGATCCAGGTGGATATTGGTGGCCACCTGCCAAGTCCACCTGGACCCCCACCATTGTCTTTCTCAGCATTTTCAGTTT
The DNA here is from genome assembly GCA_000404065.3 of Pinus taeda. Classification (NCBI taxonomy): domain Eukaryota; kingdom Viridiplantae; phylum Streptophyta; class Pinopsida; order Pinales; family Pinaceae; genus Pinus; species Pinus taeda. Next base: position 46,466 of record APFE030214149.1, on the reverse strand, counting down.
CCTTAATTGTAGCACAACTTACTATTTTTAGCAGTTTTTCGGGTCCTGAACTTCCGGAGCCGTTTTGAGGGCCTAAACGACGTTTTTTTTGGGAAATCTGGGGGCAACCCATGTTTCCCTTCCCAAGTGGTAGTTCTCGGATAGATCTTTCTAACGAGCTATCATACGCGTCAAACGGAGATCGTATGCCAAAGTTACGACCCCGGGAAATTGATGTACCAATTTACCCAAAACGGGGCCCCCAATTTGGCGTTTCATCTTCTAAGGGTCGGTTTTGGAATGTGAAGGGTTTTCCATTGTTTCTCAATAATAAATAGGCCTTCGAGCCTCATTGTAACACAAGTTCGGAACAGTTCAGAGACATGTAGCCGCACATCTCTCTCAGAGATAAGCTACCATCGTCCTAGCTGGTTTATTTCCATTTCTAGTTGTAAGCATATTTCGGTATTTTCCATTAATGAAATGAAGAATTATTTCCGCTGCATTCTTTGTGTATATGGTTATATCTGTATTTTATTGCGTTCCTGTGCAAATCCGGATGAGTGGTATCAGAGCGGTCTGCTTTTTCTCAGTTTTTCTTTGCATGTCCCCAACGAGGTCAGGATATAAGGAGTTAGGGCTTGAACTGGTCAAACCTTTTCAAGACTAGCCTCGCAAATCCCGACGGCCTCCCATGGCAGATGAGAAGAAAGACGAGGGTGCAGGAGATCCTATCAAAATCTTGCTCGAAGAAGCGCTCGAGCGGCAAAGGAACACGATGATGGATAGCTTTGCTCAGATTCTTCAGCGGCTACCTAGAGGTGACGCATCGGCTTCAAGCAGCTACTCTGGAAATGCCACGCCCTTTAAGGTACAAGTTAATTTTGAAATCCCCATCTTCGAGGGTAAAATAGACGTAGATGTCGTAGATAAATGGTTAAATCTGCTAGAGGGTTACTTTTCTGTTCATGAATTTTCAAGTCGGGAAAAGATTGTTTTCGCTCTTCTCAAAGCAGCCCCCCACGTCAAGGACTAGTGGGAAACCTACTGTGAGCAGAAGGATGAAAGCACAGGCTCACTATTTTCAACCGCACCCACTTGGGATTCATTCCGAGATGCCATCAAGGAATGGTACTACCCTGTTAAAAGTTATGAGGACAAATACATCAGATGGACCACGCTGCGGCAAGGACGAGAGCAAGATGTGCCTGAGTTCACAAACATTTTTCACACCCTTCGCACATAGTTGGGTATCAAAGATTTTGAGCTGCATCTGGTGCTCAAATACCGCGACTGCCTGCACAGATATATCCAGGAAGAGATGGTGTTCTTGAACATCTCCTCACTCGGCACGGCATACCGATACGCTGTCAAAATCGAGCAAAAGTTCAAACAGAAGAAGCGAGACTTTGGATCTGCAAATCCGAAGCCCAAAGGACAAAGCCAAGGCAGGGTGACCCAAGACAATCCGTCGAAGCTGCAAGAAAATAATAACACCACGAAGCCGAAGAAAGACACAGGAAAGTGGTGTGAGTTCCACAAGAGTCCCACTCATAACACAAGTGAGTGTCGGACCAAGCAGTCGCCGGTGGCCGAGTTGAAGGCTTCCGAATCAGATGCATGTTTCGACCCTGAACCAGAACCCGACAAGGGGAATGGAAAAGGGAAGCATATCATTGATGCGGATCCCATCGCCACTATTGCCACTACCAAGATCCAGAATAATGAGCCCGAAGAGCCAAAGGAGGGGGAACGTCTTTTCCACTCACAGATGTGGGTGAAGGGTTCGCCGCTGCAATTCATTGTCAACAGTGGCAGCCAAAAGAACCTTATTTCAGCAGAGGTCGTGAAGCGGTTGGGCCTACCGATTACACCACACCCACAGCCGTATAGTATTAGGTGGCTTCATGAAGGACGAGATCTCAATGTTCGCCAGCAGTGCCGCCTTCCCTATAGCATCAAGCCCTTCACAGACGAGGTATTGTGTGATGTTACACCTTTGGATGTTTGTGATGTACTATTAGGCCAACCATACTTGTGGAAGCAACATGTTGTTTATGAGTCAAGGCCTCGCGCTGTCATTATTTTTTTGGATAATTCATTATACAGGATACCGAAGGTAGCCCAACCTGCCGCCACATCTTTGATCACTGCTAAGAAAGGCAGCAAGCTCATATCACAGACCAAGAAATTCATCTGTATGGTGCACTCCCAAAGTAAGGGGAAGATCGTTGCTACATCCATGACCCCCGCAAAGGGGTCCTCCACGCAGCAGTAGCAGCAAAGGGATACATTCATGACAGAACATAGGAACAACTTCTCCTCACGCACAGGGGTACCACACAAGTTTCAAGTGGGCAACAAAGTCTGGTTGCATCGACAGAAAGAACGCCTTACTAGAACCCATCAGAAGCTCAGACCACTCCGACATGGTCCTTACACTAGTACCAAGGCTACAAGAAGCAATGCTTTGGAGCACAACATTCCTCCATTCTTTCACCTGCACCAAGTGTTCAATGTGGGCCGTCGTTGACCATGCTTCCCACCATTACTGGACACATCAGACAGTGCCTAACAAGTTCAGCAGATGGAGGAACTCAACGCAATGGGGACCATTGCTTCCTAAGGGGGGACGAATGATCCAGGTGGATGTTGGCGGCCACCCACCTATCCCATTTGGACCCCCGCAACTGTCTCTTTCAGTTTCCATAATTGTAGCACAGTTTACTATTTTTAGCAGTTTTTTCAGGTCCTGAACTTCCAGAGCCGTTTTGAGGCCCTAAACGACATATTTTGGGAAATATGGGGGAAACATGGGTCCATGGATCGATGTTGCCCTTCCCAAAGTGGTAGTTCTCGGATAGATCTTTCTAATGAGCTATCATACGTGTCAAACAGAGATCGTATGCCAAAGTTACGACCTCAGGAAATTGATGTACCAATTTACCCAAAAGGGGCCCACAATTTGGCGTTTCATCTTCTAGGGGTAGGTTTTGGAATATGAATGGTTTTCCATTGTTTCTCAACAATAAATAGGCCTTCGAGCCTCATTGTAACACAGTTTAGAACAGTTCAGAGGCATGTAGCCGCACATCTCTTCTCAGAGATAAGCTACCATCGCCCTAGCTGGTTTATTTCCATTTCTGGTTGTAAGCATATTTCGGTATTTTCCATTAATGAAATGAAGCATTATTTCCGTTGCATCTTTGTGTATATGGTTATCTCTGTATTTTATTGCGTTCCTGTTTAAATCCGGATCAACCTTGTAGAATAAAGAGTTCCTACCAAACGTTACTGGTGAATATCAGGTCACGATCAGACACAATGGAAGTGGGCATGCCATGCAATTTGAAGATCTGGTCCATGAAATATTGAGCCACCAAACCGGGTGTAAAAGGGTGGGGTAGGGTGCAAAAGTGAGCATACTTAGAAAGTTTGCCCACAACCACCATGATGGCTGACTTGTTGCCTGACTTCGGAAGACTAGTAATGAAATCCATAGAAATCTCCATCCAGATTGAGGCAAGGATGGGAAATGGTTGTAAAGTGCCTGGGGATTTGAATGTTTTTCCTTTATGGCATTGACACACATCACACTCAGCTACAAAAGTAAGAATGTCCTTTTTCATGTCTGTCCAAAATAATGAATGTCGAGTGCAAGCATAAGTCTTTTGAAAGCCTAAATGGCCTGTAGTGGGAGATGAGTGCAACTCTGCCAAAATGTGACTTTTGAGGGTGGATGTTGGTGATAGCACTACTTTTTTCTTGTAGCGAAGAATCTCATCTTGCCAAGAGTAGCCCATTGTGGAATTTGGATATGCCTGCAATTTATTAATGAATTGGGAGAGCGAAGGATGTGAAAACCATTCCTTGCGAGCCTATTCAATCTACTCTGGAATGGGGAGAGAGATTGCTAGCAGGGTGCTCTTCTCCTCAAATCGGCATGATAAAGCATTTGCTACGACATTTTCGTGCCATTTCTTGTAAATTATCTCATAATCATATCTCAACGTTTTGGATAGCCATTTATTTTGTTGTGGCGAGGATAGGTTTTGCTCCAAAAAATATTTACAGCTTTGATGGTCTGTGCGGATTTGGAAACACCACCCCAATAAGTATGGTCACCAAGTATCCACTACATGTAAGATGGCCATCATCTCCTTCTCATAGGTAGATTGTCCCAAATTTGTTCCACTTAGTTGTTGGCTAGTGAAGGCCAAGGGTCGACCTTCCTGCATTAAGACAGCCCCAATCCCCGTGCCTGAAGCATCACATTCAATCACAATAGATTTGGTAAAGTTGGGTAGTGCTAATACGGGAGTGGAACACATGGCATGTTTGAGAGCTATAAATGCATTTTGCACTTCATCATTCCAAAGGAATGAATTTTTCTTGAGGAGGTGAGTGAGGGGTCTAGCAATGCGACCATAATTGTGGACAAATCTGTGATAGTAGCCAGTGAGACCCAAAAATCCTCTCAAACTCTTCAAGGTCTTTGGCTAAGGCAAATCCTACATTGCCTGGATCTTTTTTGGATCCACCCTAACACCTTCATGCCCCACAATGTGGCCCAAATACTCGACTTCTTTCATGCCAAAAGAGAACTTGGACAATTTGACAAATAATTTATGCTTCCGGAGTAGTTGAAAGAGTCGGTCTACATGTTGAAGATGTTTTTCCCAGGTGAGGTTGTAGATGAGGATGTCATCAAAGAAAACAAGGACAAATTTTCTGAGATATGGTTTGAGTAGGTGATTCATGAGGCTTTGGAAAGTGGAGGGGGCATTACAAAGACCAAATGGCATGACCAGGAATTCATAATGGCATTCATGAGTTCTAAAAGCAGTCTTTGGAATGTCTACTTCTTTCATGTGAATTTGGTGATAGCTTGAGCGAAGGTCGAACTTAGTAAAGAATTGAGCCCCATTTAGTTCATCCAACAAATCATCAACAAACGAGATGGGAAATTTATCTTTGATAGTCAGCTTGTTGAGGGCCTCGAAGTCTGGACACATACGTCATTCCCCATCTTTCTTGAGCACCATGACCATAGGTGATGAATAAGGACTAATGCTAGGACAAATGACACCAGCTCCCAGAAGTTCCTTGATGATTTTTTCATTTTCATTCTTTTGGGCAAAAGGATATCTATATGGGCACACATTTGGTGGTTGTGCCCCTGGGACCAAAGTAATGCTATGATCATGTTCCCCTCTCGAGGGTGGAAGCTCATGAGGCTTGTCAAAGACCTATAGATGGTTGTTTAATACCTGTTGCATCTCAAGATGAATATGAAGAGAAGTGGGCTCAAAGGCCTGGATGGCATTAAATTGGGCTATAACTCCATGGTGGCCCTTTTTTAACAACTTTTCCATTCTATGTGAGCTGATGATAGAAGGAGCACCTGCTTGGAGTCCGCAGAGGGTATGTGTGTGGTCATTCTGCTAAAAGCTCATATATAACTCCTGAAAATCCATTGTGATTGGGCCAAGTATGCGGAGCCATTCAGCACCCAAGACAATGTCACACCCACCCATGTTGATGCCAAACATGTGGGTCTTTAGGTGATAATCCCCCATATGAAGTTTGACATTTTCACAACGGTTGTCACATTTCCCTGTCCCCCCATCAGCAATCTGGACCTAGAAATTAGAGACTACTCTAACAAAACAATGCAATGCTTTGGTGACTCTTTGATGGATAAAGTTATGCATATTGCCACTATCAATCAAGACTACTACAAGGCGATGTTTAATAAAACCTCTAATTTTGAGAGTTTGGGGAGAAGAAATTCCTACCAAAGCATGGAGCAAGATAACTGGTTCTTCTAGTGTAGCTGGGAGCTCATTGTTCGACTGGTTGTCCTCATCTTCCTCGTCTAGTCCCTCAAATGGTGGGGCTTCCTCAGATGAACTATGATCAGTAGCATCAATTTGAAAGAATTTGGGTTCCTTGCATTTATGCCCAGGGGAGTATTTCTTATCACAGTAGTAACACAATCCTTGCTTTCTTCTTTCCACCATTTCCACTGGTGACACCTTTTGGACCTTAAGTGTTTGGGTAGTGCTCAGAGCCTAGGTGGGGCATCCCCTGGATAGGAAATTTGGTCGAGTCGACTAGGCCACTAACACGTGTTCTACTTCATGAGCTGTCATGCAAGCTGCCAGCTAGGTGACTGGGTGGTGCATCTGGACGTGGGCTTGTATGGCATCTTTGAGACCACTGATAAAATATTCCAAGTAGAATTCATCTACTAAACATCTTGTGCATAAATCTAATGCTTCAAAGGCTTTAATATATTCTTGTATTGTGCCTATCTGTTTGAGCTTAGTAAGACGACCCAAAAAATCAGATTCATGATCAAAGTGATCAGAAAGGGCTTTTGAGAATATCTACCAAGTCATTGGCCTTACACAGCATCGTTGATGCCATTACCACCATTTCCATCTTTCTTGGTCCAATTAAAGGCTTCCCACACTTAGCTTAGTCTCATCATCTCTGATGTGATTTAATGTGAAATATTGATCCATTTGTGATAATCATATGGCCGGATGGGAGCCATCAAATTTATACATGTCTAGCTTGGGTGGTCGAGGGTGGGATTGTTGGTGGTTTCCATAGAAGTGAAGAAAATGCCTAGATTCACCCTCATGGTTTTCATTAAAAGCATATGCCTCTAATTGTAACCCCAACTTGCCCTTTGTGATTGCATCACTTAAGGATGGGATCTAATTCGTTAATTCATCCAACTTTTTTTCAAGGGTGTCTATCTTCTCATTAGCCATAGCTTGAGCTCTGGTTTGTACCATGCACAGATCCAGTGAACTTGTTGTTACTGGAAAAAAATATAAATAAATAAAAATTGGGACCACCCGAAAATTTGAAGCTGACAAGTGAATGGTACCACCTTACTCAACCCGTCGTCTTGATTCTTATGGGCTAAAGTCTCCTATAAGCATCCCGGGAGGGCCTCAAACCTTTTTTTTTGTTACTTCGAATGGAGTTTTACTCCTCACTTAGGAATACTGCAGTAGCCGATTCTCAGAAAAGTTAATCCTCACCAATGTCCTACAAGAATCACCCCAGCATATAGGAGCCACAAGCCTCCCTACACAAATAGTCAGATCTATCTGTGAAACCCTCAACTGCTGAGTGTGAGTAGGAATGTGGCAGCAACCGAACCCCCACTGCTAGATCTCAATGGCGGATCTGATTGTTGCTGCTGCAATAGAACCCAACCTGCTAGATCTAATCTAGCAAAGAAGATGATGGGAGATTTGTAGAGAGACAAGGGAACTATGGTCTCAAGGAGTTAGATTTTAGGTTTCTGTGGAAGTTTTATGCAGTGGTATGATCCGGATTGTCCACAGTTTTTTGTTCATTGTGTCGACATTTCAAACCCCAAAGGGGGTCCATCATCAGGACAAATCAGAAAGATAGAAAATGAATGAAAGATTATTGAGAGAAGGAGCCATGAATCTGGATATAAATAAACAAAGAACCCTAATTTTATATAAGGGCCGACACTTGATTTCTATAAAAAAATTCTTTTCTATTTAATTAATTATTTAATTATTCAAAATTAGCTTAGGATTTAATTATTTTAATTATGAACCTTAATTTATCTATTTATTGATTATTTTAGTTTAGTTATTTTCATTTTTATTTAATTAATTAATATGAATTTAAATTATAAATTATTTTTAATTAATTAATACAATTTTTAATAAATTAATTAATATAAATTTCTAATTTTTATTTTTATTTCATTTTATTTATTTATAAATTAAATGTTAAATCTTATTTTATTATTTGATTATTAATTTACCAATTTTATTTTAAAATTTTAAAATTTTTTATTTTAAAATCTTTATTTATTTTTATATTTTTTATTAAGAATAAATTAAAATTAAATAAATAAATAATTTTCTTTTAATTAATTAATTCCAATTTACAATCTAATTAAAAAAGAATTTATTTTAATTTTATATTGATTAATATTTAATTTGATTAATTTATAATTTATAATTATAATTAATTAATTAATTAATTAAATTAATCTTGATTTGAAAATCCTAATTATTTCTTTGTTTTTTTTATTTAAATTCAATTAATTTATTCTTTATGATGTTATATTTGTTTATTAAGAAATAAAACATAATTTAATTTAACTTAATTAATTAAATTAATTAAATTAAATAATTAATTTGTTTTAATTAATTAATCAAACCTTCGAAATGGAGGACCTTTTTCGATTATCTTATGCTTCCAAGTGTCCGGAGGGTTTATTTGTCTGATCAAGGTAATCCAATTTCCACTGATTTCACTCCCATTGTCTCTGTTGAGGTTTTGTGGAAATTTCATAATTTCAATGGCCTCTCTGATTTTCCTTTTGTGATAGTTGTCCTCTCTTGCAATTACCTTGGCTTCTTCCAAACACATATGATGCTTGGTCTTGGATGAGTGCTCTGCAAGGGCTGATGTACGGGATCTCTCATTCTTTATGTCAGTCGCGTGCTCTTTTAGTAGTACTCAGCCCAATCTTTCAGGGCACTAACTAAGGAGGATCAACTGTACCCTTAGCTGTACTACCCGACTACCCTATCGTATGCGCGAGTAATCGCCCCGAGTGTTGTTCTTGGTGTACTGTAGCAGCAAGACGGCCGATGGTTTATCTACAACGAGGTTTCAGGTGAGCCTATGGGGCTTCCAATATACCCAGAGGATACATGGAAGACAGTCCATGCGCGGTTCTGTCTAATGCACTACTACTCGAAAGGGTACCCAAAGGGGTTACAAGGGAGTCCAACAAGCGTGACCACCTATTGTATTTCCTGCATGCATGCCTCCCCAAATCCACAGGTTTATGCGCTCAACGACATATCCCATGGTTTAAAGATGCTGAAACATGTCTCTAGCCAAAAACAATTCTGCTAAAAATGGAGATCCCACCGGCCTTGGAAAGTGCTCTGATACCACTTGTTATGCTCTTGACCTATGAGAAGATACTAGAATATCAAATATGCAAATAAATATAACTCATAACACAGAACAATGAGAAATAACATCATGTATTTTATTATTCAGAAAGGAAAGCAATGTTTACTTGCCTCTTCGAGGGGGCAACCTCCAATAGAGTAGGGCTCGATTACAAAATAAGGCACGATGCTCCTCTATCCTTTATATATGATTCATACATGCAATACCATGGATCAATACCATGGTTCTTATTAATACCATCTATCTAATACCATGGTCGATTTGCAACTAATTGTGGTCCCTTCTTTAAATGCGGGTCAACCATTTACAATTATTAATATGGGCTTTATTGACTCTTTAACTAACTATAATTATGACTCGACCCTATTACATAAATAAGGGGGTTAGGGTTGGACCCTAATAGCATAAAATGTGTGGAGTTGAGATGTTGGAGAAATATGGCATAGGTGCATGGGAAACTTGCACCATGGAGCCTTAAAAATCATGTAGAAGATTACCATCGACATCCCGAATTGTACCCTTGACCAACATGATGTCTGCAAGGCATGCACGTTAGGGAAGTATGTCAAATCCACCTTCCAGGGCTGAGATAGCAGAGCTACAAAAATCTTGGAGAGAGTCCACTCTAATATATGTGGACCTTTTTCTATAGCCTCTACAGCAAAACATAGGCATTATGTAATTTTTGTTGATGACTTTCATAGAAAATGTTGGATTTTATTCATGAGGAAAAAGGATGAAGTGCTTGCCAAAGTTGTTAAATTCAAAGCACCGGTTGAAAAATAGATGAGTTAGAAATTGAAAGCCCTTGGAAGTGAAAATGGAGGAGAATTTGTATCTAACACCTTCAAGGAATTTTGTTCCAAAGAGGGTATTAGAAAAGAATTGGTAACATCTCATAACCCACAAAAAAATGGGGTGGTTGAAAGGAAAAACAGAATCATAGTGGGAGAAACAAGAGCCATGTTGCATGATCAAGGGTTGTCATTACATCTATGGGCATAAGCATGCAACACCGTAGTTTATTTGCAAAATAGGAGCCCTCACTAAATACTTGGCATGATCACACCTGAAGAAGCTTTCTCTGGGAGAAGGCCATATGTATCTCATTTTCAAATTTTTGGAGCTATTATGTATTGTTATGTATCCAAGTATAGCAAGAAGAAATTGGAGCATACTACTGAGATAGGGGTCTTTGTAAGATACACAGAGACACCCATGGTACTCATCCACCCATATTATTCATTGACCCATGAAATTTATCGATGGCATTGTAAATGGCATCCGCCCGTGGTATTGTAAAATCCATCCATGGTATTCATTCACCCATGTAATTGATGCCATTTTCCATTCGAATCAGAGACTCCACATAACTATAAGGTGTATTTTCCCTCACTTAGGGTAACAATAATGAGGAGAGATGTCAAATTTGATGAGGAGAAGGCTATGAGATTCTCTCTAGAGAGATATTTGAGTATCCCACAAGAGGAGGAGATTTTAACTCCAAAGGAGGAGCCTCATGCAAAGATTCAGGATGTTGTGGAGGAGCAAACAAGAGGACAAGTGGAGACACCCACTCAACTAGAATCTTCTAAAGAGGATAGGAACAGAGCTAGAGAGGCTAAAAAGTTAGTTCAAGATGCATGGGAGCATGTGGGATATCCTACATCCTTGTACAGGTAAAGGAGGTCACCAGACAGAGACACTAGGTATATGGCTCCCATGACAGAACTCATTGAGTTAGAGCCTTCTTCATTTGATGAAGAGGTTTCTCAACCAGTGTGGGTTGATGCCATGGTGGAGGAGTATGACTCCATTAGGAAGAACACTATGTGGGAGGTGGTTCCTAGAACAAAGAAAAAGTCAGTGGTTGGTTCCAGATGGATTTATAAAGTGAATCACATAGCTGATGGGAGCATCAAGAAGTACAAGGATAGATTTGTGTCCAAAGGCTTCTCGCAGGTAGAGGGAGTGACTATAGGGAAAATTTTGGTCCTGTGGTAATATATTCCTCAATCAAAACCATTCTTGCATTAGCTACGCAGATGGGGTGGAAGATCCACTAAATGGATGTGAAGATCTCCTTCCTCAATGGTTTTATTAAGGAATAAAATTTCATAGAGAAGCTAGAGGGATTTGAGACATATGGCAGGGAGACACATGCATGTGTCTCCCTTAGGAGAACCCTTTATGGTCTCAAACAATTTCCCCGAGAATGGTACACTCGAATTGACACCTATCTCAGTGGATCGGGATTCACAAAAAGTGAAGCAAATGCCAATATCTATCACATTGTGATAGATGGAAAGTTGCTTATCCTGGTATTGTATGTTGATGACTTGATACTTACAGGAGATGAGTAGTTGATCCACTCTTGCGAGGAGTAACTTGCAAGATAATTCGATATGAAATACATGGGATTGATGAATTAATTCCTTGGGTTGGAAGTATGGTAGGGTGATGGTGAGTTGTTTGTGATTTAGGGGAAGTATTCCTTTGAAATAATTCAGATATTTCACATGGAGAATTGCAAGCCTATGGGAACTCCTTTAGCTACAAACTAGAGGAAGGAGGATGAATCTCTAGGAGAGGAAATAGATTCTACCATCTATAGGAAGCTTGTGAGATCCTTGATGTATCTGGTGAATAAAAGGCCTGACATATGCTATGCATTTAATCAATTGAGTCAAGCCATGGTGAAGCCTACAAGCTGTATTGGAAGGAAGAAAATCATGTGTTAAGATGCCTCATAGGAACAAATGAGTATGGGTTACGGTACAGGAGGAAAGAGGGAGTGAAGCTCCAAGGCTCTATTAATGCAGATTGAGAAAGATTCCATCAAATAGGAAAATTACTTCAGGTGTTATCTTTAGTCTTGGTTCTGTAGCTATTTCTTGGTATAGCAGGAAACAAAGATCTTTGGCACTTAACTCAATAAAGTTAAATACATGGATGCAAGTCAAGAAACATGTGAGGCCATATGGATGAGGAAAATACTTGTGGGTATTTTCGATCAGGATATGGATCTGACAATGATTTATTGTGATAATCATATTTGTATTAATCTATCTCAGAATCTAGTTTTTCATGACAGGTCCAAGTACATTGATATTAAGTTCCATCACTTGTGAGATTGTGTGTAGAGGAGAATTATGGTTCTACAAAACATTCCAACTAAGGAGAAGGATGTAAATATCTTGACAAAGACATTGTCAAGAGGAAAATTCAATTTTCACTAGTGCAAGATAGGGGTACTACAAAATCGCTTTCTTGCTAAGGAGTGTTAGAAATTGTAGTAAGAAAGGGTCAATTTGACATGTACCTTAGTCAAATTGAGTAATTTGATTTTCCACATTAGCAGGATGACTTGTATTGCATTTAGCTTGAGTGACATGGACCTATCACTTATTTAGATTAAAAAATTCGAGTTTGTAGGCTTGCAGTAGAGTTTTGCACGTACTGGTTGCTAAAATTTAGCAATCTAGTTCAGTTATTTTCAGTTGAACTCACTGAACTGAGCTCAAGTCATTAATTGATTTAGTTGAAGGTCATTTTAGTAGTAGAACTATTGTTAAATCACTTATCTCTCAATTAAAATATTCAATCAACAAAAAATGGCCTAGATGGAGTGGAAGAAAAGGCACATTGTAATTATCAATCGTATACTAGTTGAGTGTATAAGCTTGGTAATTAGGTAGGTGATCAATTCCTTGGGAATTGCACAAGGAAATAGGGAATTTCCCTATTATTTAGGAGCTCAATTTCTCTTGAATTGTGCAAGGAAATAAGAGGAATATGGAGGCTTGAATTTTCTAAGTGTTGGCGAGAGCAAGACAGTCAGTAGGAGAACAAGTTTATAGTGCAAGGTGTGCTTCAAATTTGAAGCAAGACATTGTAATAGTTTCTCATTCTCATCTGATTAATGAAAACCATCGAAGGGTTTTTCCCAATTGAGTTCCCTTGTAAATTATTATGTTCTTGTGGTTTTGATGGTTGCATGTCATTGCATGCGTTTCTAAATTGTGATTTCCATTCCACAAAATTGTAGAGGAAATTTTTAATCTCTTATTTCAATTTGAATTCATCAGTAGTAGAAAATTTCTATTAGTTTCTACAATCTTCTCTACCTTAAGGTCAAAATATATAGAAATGTAAAAAATAAATTTAATAGAAGTTATTTTAGCAATAGGAGAAAAACTTTCACCAAAAGAAATTCCCTCTACTTGGAAATGTTTCTCTAATAGTAACCAAGATTTGTACTTCTCCACTTTACCTTTTTCCATCAACTCCTTCTTAAACACCCTTTTCTACAAACAATATTTTCTTCCTTTAATAAACTCAATTCAATCCCAAATTTCATCCTTATCCAAGGTTGGGATTTCTTCAATCATGGTTTGCTTCGAGAGTTTTCCATACTCTAAATCCACTACTCCCTAATAGTTCTAGGATCATATTCAATAATAATAAAAAGTAAAATCAAAATAAATTAGGTATAGCATACCTTTCTGGGCCCACTTTTTTTCTTGAACCAATCTCCTTGATACTAGAGTATGAGGTTATTCCTCTTATTATTCATGTTCTTTTGTTGAGTAAGATTCACCACCCTTCAACTGAAAATCTATGTTCTCTAGTTCTTTATCCCTTTGTAAGACGTATTGTTTGGCAACATCTTTAACTTCTTTAAATACAACATCTCTACTATAAACCACCTTATTCTTTTCTAGGTTCCAAAGTTTGTAACCCTTTACATTATATTTATAACCAACAACGATACACTTTTCATCTTTATATCTAACTTACTTATATTTTTCCTCTAAAACATGTACACAAGCATCACAACCAAAATCTCTAAGATGCTTAAGGGAGGTTTTTTTAACTAACCTATTTCTCGTGTGGAATATTTTCAACCAACACTGATGAAGGTGATTTTTTTACTAATTAACATGCAATATCTACTACCTTTGTGCAGAATTCATATCCTAACCCAACACCACTAAGGATGTTGCTTGTTTTTTTATAGAAATTTCCTAATAATCCTTTCTACAATTTCATTTTGTTAAGGGTGTCATGGAGTAGTCTTGTTCCTTTCTATATCAAACTTCTTACAAAATTCCTTTACTTCATTCCCAAAAGACTCTTCACCATTATATATCCTCAAAATCTTTATTTTCTTCCATCTACGGTTCTCCACGAGAGCCTTCAACTCTTTAAATTTACCAAAGACATCAAATTTCTTCTAGAGGAAATAAATCCACATGTTCTTAGATAAATCATCTATGATTGAAAAATAGTACACATATTTACCTAATGATGGAACAAAAATACATCATTGCATTCTAACTCTAAGATTCCCTTTTATCTCGTAGCACTAAAAGAGAATCTTATGCAATTTTGTTTACCATAAGTGAAATATTCTCATAAACAAATATCTACTATGTTCTCATACATACCTTTGGCCATAATTTTACCATGTAATGCTCGAATGGCCTTCTCTCTAGTATGTACCAATATTTGATGCCGCTATATTTTCTTTTCTCCAAAGAGAATAAGGGTTATATCTTATTTATTTCCACCCTTAATAATAAAACCATTGTTATGCCTATCAGTGATAGTTTTACCCAACAACTTGTATAGAGTTCCATTTTTTTCTCCACTTAGCAATTACCGATGCTACTTGAACCATTTTGAAGGCTTATATTCCAAACATAGCATGTTTCTTGCATCACTCATCTTTCTTAAAAATATCAAGTTTCTATCAATCTCTAGAATGTGCAAAACCCTATGAAGTGTTATAATCCTTCTACCATTTAGAAGCAACTTAAATTTTCCCATCCCATGATTCTATCTCTCAACTAATTTCTTAGGGAAAAATCATGTCTATCATACCTTCCATATTTGCAAAAGAAATCCATATGGGGAGTCATATTAAGAGAATCTCTTGAGTCAATCAACCATACGTCATTGTTTTCATATGTGCTTGAAGAAGCCAAGTACACATCCCCTCCTTCCTTTAAGGATGCATTCCCTCTTTTGGAAGGAACATCATAAGTTTCCTTCCCTTTACCAACACTTTTTTATCTAATTTCCCTCTAGTAATTCCCGACTTTACTACATTTCTATCATTTCCTCAAGGATTTTACTAGAGATTTAGATCAAGCTCTAGATTTAGATCTCCCACATGAGGAATCGTTTTTATTCCTATCCCAAGGAACATCCTCTTATAGGTAAGGCATCTATGCTCTAATTATCCATGGTTTTCCTCCTAATTTCTTATTAAAATAAGGATGAAACCACATCATCAAACTTTAATGTGGTTGCATTACTCCCAATAGCTACAACTATATTATCCCATGAATTTAGAAAATAATACAATAGACTAACGCACTTATCTTCAACATAAATTTTAATATAAATATATAACAACTAACTTACCACAATATTGAATGCATTGAGATTCTTTATCAAGGAGTCTCCATCATTAATTCTTAGGAGATATAACTTCTTCCAAAGGAAAAGTTTGTTTACCAAGGACATAGACTAATACAAATATAGTAGATTATCCCATAATAAAAACTTGGTTGTATATTCTCTAAAAAGATTCAATAACATTGAATTTGAAAGACACAACCAAATTGTGCTCTTTAACTTCCTTTCCAACTTCATCTAGTTTCATGTCAACATACCCATAGGTGCAATACCAAATCCATGGCAACCCACATTTCCTTGTCTAAAAAAATATCCTTAATGTTAAACTTCCATAGCTATAATGTTTTCCCATTAAATTTCTCAATATCAATTTTAGAATTACTCACCATTCTCATTGACGACAATAATCACTTCTATAGAAATCCCACTAAAACTAAGTCTATCACAAACTAAAGATAATCAAACCCTTAGCAACAAAGGTAGAAGTTAATAATTATTTTGATTCCAAATGTAATTTTTATACCTTTATGTTAAATAAATGCACACGCATATCCTTTATAAAACAAAATAGTAAACAATATCATTCATACATAATTAAAGATTTACGTAAGAAACACTTAACTAGGAAAACTATCAAATGTTTATAGCCACACTTCTAACTGTAATTGTATTAACTTCACCATGTAAAATACAATATATAGATCCCATTATATCCAAAGCCCTAATTCATTGACTCAGGTCTCCTTACAACCTTAATTCCTTAATCAAAATTAGGAAACCATGGGTTGAAAAAATATATGCCAAAAACAAACCAAAAAACTACTCAATTTTTTTTGCAAGCTCTAGATGTACCTATGACAACACACACCCCCCCCCCCCCCCCCCCGCCACCAGTGCATCACTTGGTTGGTAGCCTTGTAACCTTTGTAGGTATCCCTTAGATTAGTACTACAACAAACTATACCTATATATGAAATTGTCTTCCATCTACCTATAGGTCTACCAAAATCACCTAACATTTATTTTAAACTAGCCTTAGATATTCCCATCAATTCTCGTGTTATTATGGTACATTAAAAAAACACTTAGGGAGATCATTCTTACACACAAAGGAATCAAATAGTATGGAAAATAATATAATATGTCCTCCTTTGTGTCATGGAAAATATATATATATTATTGCTAGAAACCCTTTGATATAGCATAGAGCTTTAGAACTATATACTCCTCTATTTCGAACACCCTACAACTCATATACTCTTCAAGCAAGCCCTTACTTCTGCAACATAAATAGTGAAATTCTTACACAGTTTGCAATATTGGGAATTTGAGAGTTTCACTAGTGAAATAATACTCAACAAGGATTAATATGTCCCATAGATTTGAAAATAAAAGCATTGGGGCCTTTAGACACCATTACATGATATCTAGCTCAAAATAATCCTTGTATGAAATCAAACATCATGGTGTCACTGTCAAATTTATAAAAAAAAAAGTTTGTACCCACTCAATCCATTACTTGTGGAACACTAATTATTTTAGGAAGTCTCTTAGATAAACTCTTTGGTGGACCTAGTGGTCCCATGATAAACACCCATAACATTTCAGCCATGGAGGAAACACAAAAAATAGTTGAATCTCTTTCCTAGGAAATTAGTAAAATTTCAAAATGTCTTCCTTTGCTACACAAGTCGACCCTTTTTTTATAATATTGTGAAGCTAAAGGGTAATCCCGAGGAGTATGACATTATCTTTAGGGAAGTCTCCCATAAGGATAAACACCTTGAGGATGAATAACAACTCACTAATCACTTCTCATTTTCAAGCCATTCCCACAATCTTATGTCTGTCCTCCCTAAAATTGATTTGAATAAGTTTGATGGGTTGGATCTAACCAGTTGGGTAAACCAAATGGAGTTCTAATTTTCCCTGCATGCCATTGTCAATGAACTAATGAAACTTGAATCAAGGTTAATTATCTAAATAGTGAACATTGGAAGTGGTGGCAATGGCATACAAATGCCTCTCTTGGGGCCACTATATGAAAGCAATCTTTGAAACTTTTATTTTCCACTTTATTAGAGATACCAATTTTTTGGGATAGCTTACCAAATTGTGCTAAAAAAGCACATGGAAAACTATGTTGATGCTTATGAACATCTTACTATTAGAAAGGAAAATATGTTTGATGAAATTTTTAAATGGTGATATCAAGGAAGAAATCAAAGCCCATCTAAAGATGAACCACCCTACTACTTGGTTGGATACCGCTTGACCTACTTTTCATTCCCAAGTTATATCACATGCTTAGTCTAAATGCTCGACCCTTACTCCATGTCCCTACCCAAACATGATATCTCCTCAACAACATATGCCACCCATCAAGATCCACAAGTTAACAATCGTTGAAATGTTGGAACATCAACTCAATGGTATCTACTAAAATTATAATGAAAAATATTCTCTAGATCATAAATGTAAGGAGCATAAACTAGTTATGGCCATTTATAAGGACATTTCAAATGAGGAATTTTATGGTAGGACCCATAAGCAACTCACTCACATCACCAAAGAAATTCCTCTTCCTGACCAACTAGGTGAATAACCCCAAAACTCAATATCGTATCTCCTCAACAACCTACCCCACCCATTATGATCCACAATTTGAAAAATGTTGAAATGGTGGAACATTAAATCAAGAGTCTCTACTACAATTATAATGAAAAATATCTTCAAGGCATAAATGTAACATGTAAAAAATTATATATGATCATTTTTAAGGACATTTTTTTATGAGGATGTTCATGGAAGGACTCGAGATGAAGTAACTCCCATAATTATAGAATTTCTTCTTCCTAAACAACTAGGTGAAGAACTTTAAATATCCCTTTGTGTTCTGACTAATATTTCTTCTCCTCAAATGTCAAAATTTGGTCAATGTTATCATGGAGTAAAAGGTAATTATATTAATTGATGGCAATAGAACCCATAATTTCATTCATCTCCATGTTTCCTAAGAAACACACTGTATATGTTGGAATGCAAGGGGTAGATCCTAGGTTCAAGAGAATTTTCTAATTAAACCCCTATAAAAACCGACCCTTTCGACCATGCCTACAATAAGGGGAAGTCTCACCCAAGGCATCTATGGGGAACTACAAGAAACCAAATAGTTCTATAGTGATGAAGCAGATGTGGACATTGTGCTAAAGTTATTTATATTCAACAGATTATTATGGTTATTCAAAGAAAAATGAAGTATACCCCTATTTTGCACAATAATACCATCATGCATACACTTAAAGTAACAATATCATGAAAATCAATAAGTCATTAAACATTGTGAAAATATAAATAATAATCCAAAACATATATTTTTATTAACACTATAATTATTCCATTACATTCACATCCATCATGGCTCACCAACATACTAAATAATTTACCGTTATAGTAGAAGACAACATATATTTATTTCAAGATTCTAGAAAAGTACCTTGAAAGTATCTCTTTTACCCCTTGGCCTTTATATATTTATGGTTTAAAATGTGGACCCAACCCAACCAAAAACCCCTTATTACTACGAGTGGAAAAATATTACTATGGCATAGTACATACAAAATTATCCCAATGGTTTTCCTTATTCTTCACACATTTGTGCCTAAACCTTCATTGATCTTCCTGAAGAGTACCCTTCTGCATGATGCTCCTCTATGTATATCCCAAAACTTTTCACCTGAAACACTGCTACGACAAGCCCCCAACGCTCACCTATGAATTTTCCTCAACACACTTAGTATTTCCTACACTCTAGTGAGGGCATTATGTCCTTTGTTTTGATGAAAAAAAGTTGAATGCTTGCTTCATAGCTTTCACCTTTGTCTTGACTTACTTCCCTTGTGAAAAAATATATTTTACCACCTCCATTGTAATAGGGGTCTTCATATTTTCTTCCCCTTCTTGCACTATTTGTTTAGCTATCTAATGTGTTGTCCTAACCTTGTTTGTGACCTTTAGTGCTTCATCCTATAATGTCTCAATCTTCTATAACAATTGTTGTCGATAAGCTCTGATCTGATTAATCTGTTTACTTAGATGTGCATTCTCAAACATTGTGGCCCTATTCTCATTCATTGGTAAGGTGTTCATGTTGTCCTTGAGCTTCTATGCCTTCTCCTGCCCTATTTGAATCCTCTTCCAACTTCCTTCAATTATTCACACTCGAGAAAATTTGTCCAAATCTACATGCCTTCCTCATAAATCTTTTTGCACTCAACCTCCAATCATTTGATTTGATCAAAGGTCAATGTTTCTACTTATTCCTTCTTGCTTCACTCTTTTTCTTCTAGTGGAGTGCTTGGATTTGTTTGCAACTACAACTCTACAACTTTAGCTTTGATACCCCAAATGACCTCACCAATATTTGTAAACTTCCCCTCTCCTAGTGTGTCTACCTCCAATGGGGCCTATGGAAGGGTGTTGTAGACCTCCTCTATTGCCTTCCTCAATTTATTTTCTCTCTGGATCACTTTCTCCTTTTCTAATACTAGCTATATTTTTCTAGCTACAGAGATTTGTGGGATGTTGGCAATTGTGCAAACTTTGGTTTTGTTCTAGATGAAAAGAACTATAGTTCCTATGTAACAATTAGTTGTAGTTAATGAAAACTTTTTTTCAATAACTAAGAATGGACCCAGTTCAACATGGCTTAATCCTTTTATCTATTATTGTATATCTACACCTAGAAAATCCATTTCATTAACCAATATTTATAGTGCGTGGTGCTCACTTGATGTTGATGATGTTTGGGAATACATTAACCTTGTATTATTCACTCTAGTTTCACTTTATGCCTTTGTTTAGAAAATCAATTATGTTCTTGAGGAGTATGGCATGGTGAGTTTTCTAGACTCCAACAGTTTCCATATCTACTCCAACTACTCCTATGTACTTATCTCTATTTTCCACCGCCATTGCACTACTCTCTTCAATACCTCTTTTGTTCTCTTTGTAACTTGGTCCCCGATCTTTTCTACGTCATCATCAAACAATGACTGGAGTAGGGTTACCCCCTGTTTTGTTTCTTTCTATTGTTTGTTACCACTTTCACTTATCCCCATACTGCATAGTGTCTTCTTCCTAGGATTCACCTACACCATTTCCTTGTTCTATTTCATGCACAGACTTATGTGCATATTTTTCTTGCTCCATATCCCTATTATTCTCAATGTTCTCAGCATCATCTTTCTCCTCCATTGTGACTTTCCACTCTACTTCCCAGCGGTTGATGATGTTACTGAATTCTAGTTCAAACTATCCATATCAGCTATAAAGACACTACTTAGTAGGATTTATTCTTGGCTAAATAAGCATAAATTGTGGAGTGGCTTGGATTTCACAATCCTCTAGTATGATTCTACCACTTGTGCGGTATATGTGGTATGATATATATATATATATAATATATAATATATATATAATATATATATATATATATATATATATATATAATATATTATATATATATATATATATTCGACATGATTGGATCCTTATAAACATAGAATGTGAGATTGGTTTCCACCTACCTATGTTTGTGCATGGTATGCCATAATGAGGCATATCAGGGCACCAAGAATGGTCTGTGCACCTTGTCTAGAAATTGTGTCTCCTCTGGTTCCATCCATGCTACTAAGGAAATCAAAATTAGGAGCCACGCATAGTGGAACTATGTGTTTTTGTCCCGCGTCTCTTGATATTATATTAGGAATTGATTTAATAGGAAGATGGCATAGTTAATCTGGACCCATACTTTTCTTATCTCACTATCCCTCCTATTGGAACCTAGTCCTTCAACATTTGTGCATTAATTTACACACCATGACTGGATGAAAATCTAACTATGCCTTTATTTATAATTGTTATGTTGAAATTGTTCACACCTATGTGTGTGATGTCTTTTCCTTCACCTCTTCAGCTAGGGATTTCTCCCTACTTTTGCCTATTAGGAATGGTTCTAGGTCTTTACTTGATGTAGGTAGCCCTATGATTCTTGTAATAACATTTTTATGTATAAACATTGCCTACTCCAACCAAAGGAAGCCTTTGTGGACACAACTTAACAAGTACTAAACACATACATTTATCTCCGCACTACAGCCAAAATATGGGATTTCAACCAAGTTTAGAATACCTGACTGCACTAGGATGTGTTCCCACTCCTATTGCTCTACTATGACAATTATATCATCCATACTCCTAAGGCACTGTAAATATGTCTTAGGTGCCAAATATAGGAACTTTTTAACATCCCAATGTCATGGTATAAATATTTGAATTTTTTCACTACACTAAGCATATTTCCTTATTTAAGGACTCTAGGTAGCATCAAGGGCATCACCATAGGGTGATTTTTATCCCTTTTCATATGTATTCATGTTGCATTGGGTTTTCTAGGATGTACATATACCTACAGAAATTGGCCCTATAGTGAACTAAATAGACTTGGTGTAGGAGTTGGGGTTTGTCCTAGTGTTGCGGGTTGTGAAGGGGGGCAGGAGTTGCTTTTGATCCCCTTGTTTTTTTGGCTTTGGCCTTCTTCTTGGGTGAATATTCTCCTCCCCTAATGGATCTCATCTTAGCTATTGTTTTTGGTCTACAACTATTTCTCTCTTGCTGACTCGAATCTCTCAATTTTCACTCTGCTCTTCAAATTCCTTAAATACAATGAACCCAAAAAACTAGGTCAAATCCACTTATACCTCTCTTCCATATTGCATGTTTCTCTAGGTGTCATAACTCCAAAATATGTCTAGCATGATTTGATAATCTTTTTCATTTAATTCTCCAGGAGGATGTTGCATTAGTGTGTAGACTTAGGCAGGTGTACATTCTGTCAGTAATCGCCCCTGTCATATCCGTTGATATAGAGGGATATTGATATTACAGTGTATCCATCATGTTATTAATGAAGTGTATTTTAGCCTTTAATGCAACCAAGTTATCGAACCTATGTGGCCAATGTGACAATTTCCAACACTTTTCCTTCTTTTTTGTTCCTATTTTTTCCATAGCATGAGTGCCTGAGAACTATATGATTTCAAGAGAAATTGCATAATTGTATCCTTCTGATACCCCCCGGGTGTTTTGTGTGGTTCCATTTTCAATCTATCAAAATACATACACATAAATTTATTTATTTATTTAGTGTTGTATGGAATGGCCTTACTGCGTGGAAGGTTAGTTGCTCCTATAGAGTTTTAGCCAACTTCGATTTACAAAACCTTCTATTGGATCTCCATTTAGTTTTTCCAACTGAATAGCTCATGGTTCTGTCACATACTTGATTGTGTAAGGTACTAACCAATGCATTTGGAACTTTCCTAGATGCTTCAAACATTTGCTATCATATAGTGAAACCTAGTCACCTGGTTGAAGTATATTTTGTCTTCTACAACTATCATGCTATAATTTGTCATGTTCTTTTTGGCAATTTTGGTGAAATCCTATTATTCCATGGTATTCGTCTAACTGTTGTATACATGAAAGCCTCTTATTTACTATGCCATAATTAGTTAATTTCGCCAATGTGGCCGTGCATAGACTTGGCACTATAAATTCCGTAGGCATCATTGCTTCTTATTCTTATACTATTATAAAAGGTGTTTTCCCTGTCAATTTA
Organism: Pinus taeda; assembly: GCA_000404065.3. NCBI lineage: Eukaryota > Viridiplantae > Streptophyta > Pinopsida > Pinales > Pinaceae > Pinus > Pinus taeda. The sequence continues at coordinate 23,380 of APFE030214149.1, read as the reverse complement.
TTACATGTTGTTTGGTAAGGCCATAGGATTGTTGAAATTTTTAGATCCAAGTCATATTGATTTACATTGCATAGTATTTTGTTAGAGTATTTTCCAAGATCTTCTTGAACACCTAAATAATTGAATCTAAGGTATCATAAATTAAGACATTTTTGAATGCCAATGTTTCGAGTCTATATCAAGACCCATCATTAGGAAAAAGGATGAGGATGATAGGGTGTGATTTTCTGATGGTAGATTTGAAATTATTTCATAAGGGCAGTGATTATTTTATTTAAGAAGTGGGTTCCTTGATCACTCAGAAGTATTTTAGGACATCCATACCTTGTAACCATATTCTCAAACATAAATTGTGCTATTGTTTTTGTGCTATATTATTTGGTAGGTTCTACCTTGGCCCATCGGTAAGGTAATTTGTTGAAGTTATTATATACTGAGCTCTTGATCTCTTTTATAGTAGATTGATAGGTCCAATTAATTATATTTCCCATTTATCAAATTCCTATAATGTCACATGTGGAAGTAAGGTATTTTATCCCTTTTGGATGTTTTCCCAACCTGGTGACATACATCATAGTTTTGACATAATTCCTTATCATCCCTTTGAAGAGTTTGCCATTAAAGTCTTGCATGCATGATATTTTGTGTAGTAGCTTTTCTTGCATAGTGTCGTCCTACAACACCTCCTTATGCTTCTGATAGTATCAAAGGCCTTTGATGTTCTAAAACAAAATGTTGAAGTATGCCATTTGTGTCTAGTTTATATAGGAAACTTACTATGAATTGATAATATATTGACTTCACCACCAATTATTTATTATGCATTACTCCATATTTCGCTGCGGCCAATATTGTGCTAAGTAATTGGACAATTTCTACACAATAGTCATCAACCATTCTTATTGCAAACAAGTGTGCATCTGGCAAGTTGTCATCAATATTCCTTACATCTTCTCTAGTTAATAGAGAGATAAATGGTATGGTCCTTGTTAAATTGGAAACTAGGGCCAAAATTCATGTGGGATAGCTTATTTATGGTAGCTAATATTTTTATTGGATCCCTCTTGTCAAGAGGTTTAGGATTCATCTAAAGATCATCCGATTCCGATAAGTATTTATGAAGTTATGAATTTATTTATGTTAAGGACAAATTGTTAATTCTGCAAACATCTTATGTAGGCTCAGAAGCCCAACCGACATGTCTATTCAACCTCTACATTTTTAGTATAAATAAGAGAGGATTTGGAGTCATTAGAAACATCCTCTTCATGTGTGATCTCCTCTCCACGTCTTGGGTTTTTGGAGAAGGAGAGGGACACCATGAGTGATACGCTGGTCTTCAAATTGCTGCCTTAGTTGTTGTACGTTGCCCTAGTCGCAGAGATCTAGTCGCGGTAAAGGAGGCCTCATATGCAGCCAAAGGAAAGGCACTAAATTATAGTCACGCATGCAAACCTATATGTTGGCATGTGAATTATATACGCTATTCATAGTGGATACGCTAGTTTCATGCCGTCATGGGAGATATTCACGCATTAATGGTCATGCTATCCACAGTCAATGTTCACACTTATACGCAACCCTAGCTTATACGTTGTAGTGCAGCCTAGCCATAGTAAGGGAAGGAATAAACATAGTCTTTGCTGGCAATGAAGACACATACGTAGGTCATAAAGATCTGCAGGCAAAGGAAGACAGAGATATTCTTATGCTGGATATTATATATAGTTCACGCGTTGTCCACCATGGATTACACATTGTACATGATGAGGTTATACGATGTCATAATGCAGTCATGGAAATTCAACAATGTCATGTATACGCGGGGAAATTCAACACTATCATGTATACAGTAATAACGCAATCATGGAAACTCAACGATGTGTCATGTGTACGCAGGGAATACGTTGTTATGTATATGCAGACATTAACATATACGTTGTTATGTATATTCAGAGCATCATGGTATATGTAGACATTAACATATATGTTGTTATGTATACGTAGAGCATCATGGTGTATGTAGACATTAACATATACGTTGTTATGTATATGCATAGCATCATGGTATACACACAGCATGGATACTATACGCGTAGACATAAACCCTATCCGTTGTCAAAGGTGACTAATATCTACACCATTGTATAAGCACAACATGAAGACTCTATGCATTATATACACATGGAGAATACAACATAGAAGCCACAGCATGAACAATGCATGGAGCCACAATAAAGGCATGAAGCTACTGAGAGCCACCGCCAAGCAAATTATTGTCTTGCTATGACTCAATGATGAGATAAGGGTTCAATGAGGAGATCCTTGGCTTATGTATCATCAACGTATTCCTGTGGCAAAGAGGATCTATGAAATCCTTCAACTACATTATCATGATCTGGGCAGCATGATGATAAATATGAGCATGGGTAGCATGATGATGAATGAGATCATGAGCATGGGCAGCTTGATGATAAATAAGACCATGGAAGATGCAACATGATGAGCAGCATGAAGATGAGAGTAGCTCAGTCATCAAGGTTCAACACATGTGACAGTACAACAAGGCGTCACATGGTAATGTGTAGCAAATGATCGAGAGGCAACACTACTATAGGTGAAGCCATCACATAGGAGAATCAGTTGAAGCAGAATGTCTTCAACTGATCTCATGTATCATCGTTATAAGAGATGATCTATGCTCAGATCTAGATAAGTCAAAGTGTTGACTTATGATGTAAATGTACTATCTCTCTCACTTTCTCTGCTGAACTTTGAAGAACATAAAAGAAGAATTGATAAAGGGTTTCCCCACATTGTTGTGTTTGTCCCTGGCTAGCGCCACATCTTGTGTCCTCTTGTCTTGGCTTGTCTTCTGTGATTTATATTTATGTTCTATCTGCAGTTTACTTTAATGCTGATATGATTGCTAATCTGGAAAATTGAAATAAATTGCTCTAGCATAGAACATACCTAAAGTTAACAATCCTACATTAAACCTCTCTAGATTTACAACTACCTCAAAATCATATTCTTGGAAGAGTAAAAACCACCTACATATTCTCCCCCCAAGACTAGTTTGTTGACAAGGTACCTTGATGAGCCTCTTAAATGGGTAATTATATGGACTCGTTTTACCTCCTAACCTAGTTAAATCAACCATTCTCTTAGCTTATTGTATGATTTTCTGATTATATTTATGCTTATAGGGTGAGTTGAGTTAGTTATGATGCCATGTGGTTTAACATGTATTTAATGCGGATTATTGATGGATTTCAAGGTCAAAGTCAAGGATCCAGTGGTCAAATTGTAGCAATAACTCAAAGTAGACAGAGAAGAGGACTTATAGGAGGGAATCCCCCTCATTTATTACTCCTCACTTCGAATTCCCCTTCATTCAGCTCAGAGTACAAGTAGTCGAATCATGCACTAGAAGGTAGTCGAGCAAGTGGAAGATAATTGAGAGTTATATCGAATTTTGGGAGCCAAGACTCCCTAATTTTAAGGAATTTGTTTCCAGCTTCATATGTATGAGTAGAGAGTCCTAGGACCTCACTAGGGTTAGATTTTTTTCTTATTTAAACTCTGCTCAAATTTCGAGCTTATTATTTTGTGATAGTTTCATGTAACCTTGTTATTGTTTTGATAATGAAGATGGAATCCTTTTTGAGCTAGCACTAAGTTACCTCAGAGGGCTGAAGCTCTTGGGTTAGGGCCCAATCCAATTATCCAAGCTTCTCTCTACTTGTATTTGTATGCTTTACTTCAGTTTGTAGATTAATTTGTTGTTAGATGTATTTTCCTTATGGTTAGGAATAGGTTGGTTTTGATGATTTAGTAGTTTGCTTCCATTTGTGCTTTCTGTAGCAGGTTAAGTAGTGATAAAAAAATATTCAAAAGGCTAGAAATACTACCTTGGCCTCTCTTCTTCCATCTGGAACCATGATATGAGGCAAAGACTCTCTCGCTGCCCCAAAAACACAGATTTTCCTCATTCATAGGACTTCTAGTGTTTACAGCTCTCTAGTAGATTGATAGTCTGGTTTTGCTTTGCTTTAGATCTCATTTATCCTATTCACTTCCTGATTTGCAATAGTCCTCTTTCATGCTTTCCTTTCTTGCAGCATTTCTTAGCATTTCCTTTCATACATCATAGTTTAGACTATTTTTATGCAAAACTCTGTTTTTCCTAGGATGCACTCATTTCATTTGTTGCTTGATTTTCTTGGTTGACTGTCAGTTTCTATGTAGTATATCTCTACCAATAATAGGCTAGCTTACCAACAATCACACCCTCCATCTGATCCATGCCCTATAGGTCTCCCAAACCTCACCTCAATTTTGCCCTAGTTTCCTTTATTTTCCATAGAACTTCTTGCTCTCTCCTTGAGAAAACCCAATCACCTTTCTCTCTCCTAGTGGTTCATGGTAAACCTTAGGCACTCTAACACCTCATCCAAACCTTCATCCACCTTTTCCACCCACTCTCACACCCTCCAAGAAGAAAAAATTGCTCTCGGCCTCCTATAGTTTTTATGTTTTCCTCTTGTAGTTTCCTTATGTCCTCCTGTAGTTTTTCCTGTAGGCCTTCTTTTGAAGGCTGAGTGTGGGAAAATCCTTTAGAAGGCCACCTAAGACCTCCTAGGACCCATCCACACAATCCTACATCCTCTCAAGCTCCAAAACTTCCCTCTAACGCCACCTGTTCATTGCCACACTCACACACAAGAAATTAGATGCATGATTATATTCACATAAAAACACATAAAAATCCAAAAATGTGTTTTTCTGCTTATTTACTTCCAGAAATAGCATGGTTAGATGTTGTTTAATTCCTTGAGTAGGTAATGGCATTTCTTTCATGGTTTTCATAGTGTTTTTGTTAGAAGTAGAATTGGTTTGTTAATTAGGCTTTACTAGGTTTTTCTTTACATTCTAGTCTTTCTCCTTTCTGCAGTTAGAATAGCATCTATAGAGTAATCTTTATTTCCTTTCATCACACATAGAGATTCTTCTGAAATCTATAGAAGTTGGCTTGAGCTCCTAGTGATCTTGCGCCGGCTGACCAAGTGACAACCTGCAGTGAGAACTAGTACTTGTGCATACACCACCGACGCTTCCAAGTTTGTTACGAACCACTGGGTTTATAAAAGTAAAGTTGGCAGCCTAGAAGTTGCAACATTCTTGCTGCAATACTAGCTCTCACCACTTTTTGGTGTCGTTGCCGAGGAAGCATGAGAGTATTCTATGATTACTGCTTTCTTCTATTTCTTATTGCAACATTCTACTAATAGTTTATTTCAGCAAAAGTAGACTAGTCATTTCTTTCCTTTCAATTCTGCATTTCCTTGCTTTCCTTTTCAATTCTGCAAATTTCCATTCAGTAAGTTCATTTTAGTTAGTTTCAATTTGTTTTGTTCAATCACAATTTTAACTTTTGTAGGTACTATCAGTGTGGGGAAAAAGAAACAAAAACCAACCAGAAAGATTTCCTTTCATGCCTTGTAGGAATAGAGATAACTTAGGAAAAAATTTGCCCAACGCCCCCACTACTTCACACAGCCAACCTTCTCTCTTCTTCAGTGGTTGCAATCAAGAAGAACCCTTAGGTGAATAGCCAAACATATTTGAAGAACCTATAGGGGAAGAAGAAGAAGAAAACATTCCTTTGGAGCCAATGGTTAAAAGCAGAAATGATAGAGGAAATGGAGAGAGAATAGAGGGTAGCTTCCCCATTTGGGAGACCAATGGGGACACAAAAATCAAGAATATAAGCCCTTCAACCCTACCTCACTTGCATAGTCTGACTACAGAATATCTTTACACCTTCTTGTTTGAGTTTGTTGTCATCTGTTGAACTTATGACTATGTAGAAGACGACCAAAAGTTGAAATTGTTCCCTTCTACTCTCAAGGATGCAGCACTACGCTGGTTCATGGGATTACCTGGAAATAGCATCACAACTTGGGCTCAGATACAGTAGGCCTTTAACAACAAGTACTGAGACTATTGTAGTTCAAAAGATACTAAAGAAGAAATCTTTTGAATGACCATGAGAAGTGATGAGTCCTTGGAAGACTATGAAGAGAGGTTCTAGCTCAAATACAAAACGGTTGGGTGTACACTTGACCCTGAGTCTCTGATGTTGGTCCTGCTCAGGGGAATTAGGGAAGACCTTTTAGACACCCTCCATCTATCGGCCGGGGGAGACATCTACCAACTATCCTATGAGGACATAAAGACTATTTTTAGAAACCATTATAGATTAGCCAGAAAGAAAGGTAGGGGGAGTCAACCCATAGCCAATAACTCTTCCTCTAATTCGTCTATTAAAGGTGAAATTGGAAACATGCTAGAAGACTTCAAGAGTGAGATGTTGCACACTCTTACCATGCAAATGGATACCTTACATATCAAAAGAAAACAAGAGGAAGCAGAGAGGGATTTGGCTATCTCTTGTCCTAGATGCACCAGGGAGCATCCTAGGAATGAATACCCATTGAACTCTATAGATGTTTTTTCAATCTGTGAAGAAAATCATTCTACAGATAAGTGCCCTTCCTTGCTCGGACTTAAAGTTGTATACCAAGGGGTCGAAGGAGTCACTGAACAGATCTATTACATAAACGAAAGGAGGCCGCATGGACCTAGACCATAGCATACTACAACCCCAACCAAGTCCCCTCCATACCTTCTTGGGCCCCCCCAATCATCCTTCCTGGTCCATGCCTCATCCTTGGTCCTTCACATCTCAATATCATGCCCAACCAGCCACCCATTCATTTTAATCCTATGCTCAACCGCTACCTCAATGGAATGCATCTCATCAGGGGTGGAGGCCCCAATACAGCTCTCTTCTTGCTCTTCTGCCTCCACCACCTGCCCAACCACAATCGTTACCTTCTGCTCCATCAAGGAAACCCCAAATGCCTGCCCAGCCAAATCTGAACCTGAACAATGGACAGGCTCAACAAGTGTATAGTGGGGAACCATCATGCCCAACTTATGTTGTGGAGATTCAAGAAATTAACTTGCGATCCAGGAAAGTTCTCCTAGATAGCCAGCCTCCACCCAGGGAGGTTGAAGAAGATAAAAAGGAAAGTGAACCTACAACAAATCCACCATTTCTTGAGAGACTATCCATGACAATCCAGCCTACCCCAAAAGAGACTGAACTCCTGGGAGAATTGAAACACTTATGTGTGAAGATACTACTTCTCCAAGCCATAAAATATTTTCCTATCTACAATAGGTTGATTAAAGAGAAGTGATTTAGGCATCCAGGAAGGCGCAAGAGAGATGCCCCAACCATCAATGTCATAGGACAATTGTCTGACCTGATGTTTGGGCAGATAATTTGTCCAAAATATCTAGATCCTAGAAGCCCAGTAGTTGATGTCCACATCAATGGCACAATGGTCCCACATACCTTGATTGATTTGGGAGCTACCATTAATGTGATGACAAAGAACACAATGCTCAAACTTAACCTCCAAGGCTCTTTGAGGAAGACCACGACAGTGCTGTAGCTAGTAGACCATTCCAAAGTGACCCCTGAGGGGATTTTGGAAGATGTGATGGTCTCTAATGAGTCCTGGGAGTACCATACTAATTTCTTAGTTCTCTAGCCAAAGGAAAAGCTCACTAGGTATCCTCTCATCTTGGGAAGACCCTGGTTGGCTACAGCTGATGCCTACATTAGCTGTCGAGTTGGGAACATGACCATAAAGAATGAGCACATGTCCAAAAAATTAACCCTATATCCTCCTGCCCAACCCTTGCTAGAACATGATCTACCTCTCTGGTTGGAAGAAGAGGATGAGGATGAATTTTATTTGGCACCACTGTGTGCATTAGAAATTTCCATGGGGGGAAACCACAAGATGAGGATGATATGACTGAAAATTTGATTTAGAATCCACATCCCAGTGTATCACCATTACAAGACATAGTAAGAAAAACCCAAAACAACCCCTCAACTGATCTCTCTATGGCTGACCCTACTTCTCTCCATGTCAAAAATATATAGTTTGGCCCAGAAAGAACATTGAAAATCAATCTATCCCTATCTACTTCCCAGGAGAAGGAGCTATGCAGCCTACTGAGAAAACATCTAGATGCCTTTTCCTGGAGTTATAAGCAGATGAAGGGATTGCAACCTTCAATATGTACTCATCATATATACATCAAGGAAGATTGCAACCCAGTCACATAGCCTCAAAGGAGGATGAATCCAACACTTAAAGATATTGTTAAGGAAGAACTGCAGAAATTTCTTGATGTAGGATTCATCTATCCCATCTCTGACAATGAATGGGTCTCTCCTTTGGTGCTGGTGCCAAAGAAAAATGGTAAGTAGAGAATCTGTGTTGACTTTCAAGAATTGAAGAAAGCCACTAAAAAGGACCATTCTCCTTTACCTTTCATAGATCAAGTGTTAGACAGTCTGGGAGGGAAAAAAAATTTCTCTTTCCTAGATGGGTTTAGTAGGTACAATCAGATTCAAATCAGCCTAAAAGACCAAGATAAGACCACTTTCACTTGTCCTTTGGGTACCTTTGCATATCAGGTCCTTCCTTTTGGTTTTTGCAATGCTCCAACCACTTTCCAAAGAGCGGTATTGAGTATATTTTCTGAATTGGTTCATGATGCAGTAGAAATATACATGTATGATTTTACTCCTTATGGTTGTGACTTTCAGGAAGCTTTATCTAACCTAGGAAAAGTTCTAGATAAGTGTATTGAGATGAACCTATCCCTCAGTCCAGAAAAATGTGAATTTTTTATGACTAAAGGGATCGTGCTAGGTCATGAAATATCTCAACAAGGATTGCAGGTGGATCCTAACAAAATTGCCATCATCCAAAGGGTCCCACCTCCTCAAAATGTGAGAGGTGTCAAAAGTTTCATAGGCGTAGCTGGATATTACAGGAGATTCATTAAAGACTTCATAAAGATAGCCTCTCCTTTGTTTGGCCTCCTAGGTAATGATATTGAGTTCATATGGTCGAAAACTGTCAAGAAGCCCTAGATACCTTAAAGAGCAAGCTAGTGACTGCCCCAATTCTCAGAGGCCCAAACTAGGCCCTACCCTTTCACATTCACACAGATGCCTCGAACAAAGTGATAGGAGTAGCCTTAGGACAAATTGATGGGATTTACCTTATTCCATATACTTTATAAGCAAAAACTTGTCAATGGAAAAGATAAACTATATAGTGACCGAGAAGGAACTCCTAGTTATTGTGCATTCCTTAAACAAATTCAGACATTATATCACAGGCTATCAAACCTTTGTGCATACTGATCATGCTGCAATTAGATATTTAATGAACAAACCAGATGTAAATGCTCGCATTATTAGATGGTTTCTTTTACTGCAGCAGTTTGATTTGACCATTATTGATAAGCCTGGTAAAGAAAATGTTGTTGCTGACTATTTGTCTAGAGTAAATTTGCCAACAAGTGAAGAAGGAATGGTATATGACCAAATTCCAAATGAAAACATATTTGCTATATCAGTACTTTCTCCATGATTTGTTGATATAGCAAACTACTTGGTTTCAGCATAGTTCCCACCACACCTATCCTCAAAAGAGAAGAGCAAGATAGTAAGGAAAAGTGCCCCTTTCACCTGGATTGGAGGCAATCTCTTCAAACTTGGCCTAGATCAGATCTTGAGAAGATGTGTCAGGTAGGAGGAAGTCTTTGACATCCTCCTAACCTATCATGACAGGCCTTGTGGTGGTCATTTTGCAGCAAAAAGAACCGCCTTCAAGATATTGCAAGGCAGGCTAATACTGGCCCACTCTTCATCAGGATTTGAGGAGATACACGAGCCAGTGTGATTGGTGTCAGAGGATGGGGAAACCCACTCCAAAGGATGAGATTCCCATGCAACCTTAGGTGACCTTTGAGCCATTTGAGAAGTGGGGTATGGACTTTGTGGGGCATATCAACTCCCCTTCAAAGAAGAAGAAGTACATCATTGTGTGCACTGACTACCTGACAAAGTGGGTGGAGACAAAAGTAATCAAAGCAGCATTAGAAGAAAAAGTCACTGAATTTTTGAGGGAAAACATATTCTACAAGTCCGGGTATTCGAGAGAGTTGGTCATAGACCAAGGCAGTCAGTTCACTTCCAACTTGATTGAAGACCTTCTCACACATCATAAGATCAAGCACAGGACTTCCACCCCTTACCATCCACAAGCCAATGGGCAAGTGGAGGTCACTAATAGAGCATTGGAAGGGATCCTAACTAAGGTAGTGAGAAGAAACAGAAAATATTGGGCAGACAGATTAGTTGAGACCACTTGGGCCTACAACAGAACATGGAAGATCACCATCGGGTTCACACCCTATGAACTGGTCTATGGGAAGAAGGCTTTGCTGTCAATAGAGGATGGTAGCTCAGCTGGACCTAGACCTCAGCCATGCACAAAAGGAGAGATTACTTCAGCTCAATGGATTGGATGAATACAGATTGCAAGCCCTTCTCCATACAAAGGTAGTTCAACTTCAGAGAACGATATGGCATGACAAAAATATCAGGGAGAAGCAATTCCAAGAGGGAGATTGGGCACTACTCTATGATTCAAGATACAAGTATTTCAAAGGCAAGCTGAGGAAAATATGGTTGGGACCCTACACTGTGGAGAAACGTAATGACAATGGTTTAGTTCTGATCAGAACCATTGATGATGAAGCCATCCCCATGTTTGTCAATGGACATCGGTTGAAAGTCTACAAGAAACCCCTCTCCAAGCGAGATTTTATTGAAGATTTGAATAAAACAGTGATGGTAGTGGAGCATGTCCTAGCTCCCACTTCACCCACTCACTGAAGAAAAAAAGAAAAATAAGGACTCAAGTGAAAATCTCCATGAGGTGCTTGGGACCCATCATTGGGCTGAAAAACTCTCTTGAGGCAGCCTAGTGATGTCAAAAAAAGAAGAAGAGAAAAATAGAAGGAATAAGATCCCTAGGTGAAAACCTCCCTTGGGGGTGCCCAGGGCAGGAAATTAGGGTGAAAACCTCTCTAAGGCATCCTAGGTGTTTTCAAAAAAAAAAAGAAAAAATAATTTTTATTGCATTATAGGTTTGCAAGAGGACTACAAGGAGCAGAAGAAGGTGTTGAGGGAACCCTGACATTCACACTAGCATCCATCTCATCTCCTCCACACCTTCCTCCATCATTTTCGGCATGTCTTTCACCCCACTGTGCCTTTTCTTTCAAAACTGTGTTTTCTACAGGAGGCTCTTGTAGGAATTGCAGAGAACCAAAAGTGTCTATAGGAGGCAGTTTGAGGGACAAGAATAGTTTCATGAGAAAAATATAATCCCTCTTACCATCTTCAAGCCTCATTGTCGTCATTTCCAAGCCTGCATCACACTCTAAGCATCATTATTTTTTTTCCCTGTCCAAAAAAAAACACATAAAACCATTTTTTAGTTTTGAAAAAAAAACAAAAAAAGAGGAAAAGGCACCATTAACCTTAGCTGAAGCTTACCTACTCCCTCCATCTTTATCTACACCTCTGGCATCATTCTCGAGCTCCAAATACAGGAAAAAGCTGAAGTTTCAAGGGGAGAAGCAACTATAGGAGCTCCTATAAGAATTCATGTAGTAGTTGATCCCATAGAAGTCCAGCACCAATAGCAAAAGAGTGCACATCTCCAGATTGAAAAGGCACATACAGCTCAACTCCGGCAAGGGAGGAACCTACAAAAGCACAACATGCACATCAGCAAGCAGAGACAACATGCATGAAGGAAAATGAAGGCATGCAACAGAGAAAGCCACAGCACCTCATAGCAAATACACTCGGATCACAGGTAAGTAACTAAATCAATCCTCTATCTCCATTTGTGTAATTAGAAAGCATACGAAGGCAACAAGATGGTTGAAATTGAAAGGTGGCCAGTGAGCTTGGCCACCTTCATGTAGTTGACTCCACTTCACCGAGATGTCACCCGCACGTGCACACAATCAACTCAAGCATAAGATGCCAAGGACAAGTAGTGGGAGGAAGAGTTAACTCCGATGTAATAATGATGGATGATTACGAGGAGGGGCCATGATGACCAAGCAGGTGGGGACCAACAATCCTAATTCAGGCAACATATACCTTGCCAGCTCAACACTCATAACCAAAAATATCCATAAAGGTTAATGAGCACTCCTCCCCGCACATTCTCACCACCTTTTCTTCATTTCCTCCTCATAACTCAGCCACACAGTGGTCTTCTTGTGCTCCCATAGCCTCGTAACCACCATCCTCCATTGATTTACTCCATATCCTTGTTCTCGGTGTTTTCTACAAGATCACCTACAGGAGGGACAGTGGGCTCCTACAGGAGGGGCAGTGAATCATTTTGAAGGGAGAAAACATGATTTTTGGCACGAATTTAAGTCTGAAGAGGTAGGGTTCATGAATTCCCTCTGTTTAATATTGAAATGAGAAATAATTAGTCTCAATTTGAGGATGAAATAAGTCTTTAGGAGGGTAGAAATACATAAAAATAATTTTCGTTTAAAAAAAAAAACACAGTCTCCTCTGTTTTTCTATTTCACTAGGAATTCGTTGCCTCCACCTCCATATTTGGTTTTCCAAAGAAGTACAGGTAGTATGATAGAGGGGGTTTATGATAAAGGAGCTGACTAACTCCACTAGGCTCCATGCACATCCTCAAGTGGTGGACATATTCACAAGGGCAAACTGGATGAATTTCTTTGAGAAATTTAGAGGGTTTGATGATGGAATTGCCCAAGAATTTTCTCTCTTTCTGGTCCCTCACACAAGAACTCATGATATTGTAACCATTAGAGGCCTCTCCATTGAAATAACCCCTAAATTCATCAGTAGGGTCACTACCCTTCCTCTTGGGCTGCCTTGGAGTAAAGATGAGAAACCAATTGGCCAGGCTGCCAAGAAGAAATTTTTCCAAGATAATGAAACATCTGTTGAAGACAAAAATGGAATTAGGAGGGCTAGTATACCATATCCCTGGGATGAAGTTAGCTACCAAATAATCAAATACATTTCTTGTGAGGGGAGGCACAACGTTGTTTATGAATATCATTTCAAAATCCTCCATGACTTGAGATATGGCATGGATACCCCAGCACCTCAAAAGCACAGTATCCCTTACTTTCTCCTTCAATCCCTCATTGACTCCAGCACCAAGGTACAAGAAGGAAATTCATAGCAGCTAGCTCACCATGGCCTAATCAAAATCCTAGTAGAAGAAGCCTTCCATACACTTACACTCCCTATAACATGGGAAGTTTTCTGAAATATGACAGTTGAGGATGACATAAAGAAATTAACCTATGATGTTAGTCCTATTGTCAGTGAGGAGGAAGAACAATAAGGAGGATAAGATGAAGCCAATGGTGACATAGCAGAGCAAGAAAGGAAGGAGGAAAGAAAAGAAATAGAGGAGGGAAATTTGAAGAGACAGAAAAAGAGACAGAAGAGGGAGAAAATGAGGTAGAGAAGGCAGAGCAAGGAGAAGAGTCCCTTGAAACTTTGTAAAGAGAAGCAGCAGCTACCCTCACTACCCTTAGTACACCAGTGATGCCAAATTAGAAGAGGAAAAGAAAAACCTCCATGTATTTCAGGGAAAGGAAGAGTATAAGAATTAAAATAGGAAAACCTTAGCCCTCCTCAAAGATTCCCATTACCATTGAAGATTCACCATTTGCCAAGGTAAAAGAATCTCCTTCCAAGACACCTATAACCTATGAAAATGGGACTCCAAGATCTTCTACATGGAAGGGAAAGGCAATTCTACAGGACCCAAGCTAGACCTACAGGAAGCTGTAACAGTCCTACAAGAGACACTAGCCCAACTACAGGAGACCCAAAAACTTGAGAAAAAGGTAGGAGGATAGCCAAAGATGAAAGAGGAAGCACAAGAGCTATAAGAACCATACCCCTAGCCTAGTCTTGCCTCCTATTACAATCTACTTGAGGTAGGTAGGATAATCCCACATAAATTTGCAATTCCACTATTTTTCGAATTGGAGAAAGAGAGAGTGAGAACACATAGGTGGATGCAGATAGCCAAGTCCAAAGGAGTTGAGGATATTGGCCACATGGAAAACAAACTCAGGGAAATGGGCAGAGAATTGAGTGCTCTCAAAGTTAGAGAAGCCATCACAAGAAGCCACCTTGAGAATGAGAATGAAATACTAAGGAGGCAACTACAAGAGAAAGAGACTCATTTGGCATACATGACCAGCTTATCCATGGAAGCATTACAATGTTGAACACTAGCCAAGTCTTATGGCCTCTATCTAAAGGATCAATGGCTCCAATTCCAAATAAAAATTTTGGCACAAAGAGGCACCGTGCCTTTCCAAGACTACAGGCAGTTCATGGATTGGTGTGACCAAAGCACCTTAGAGGATAAAGCAAAGATGGTAGAGTTCTACCTACACAACATGACCCTCACAGACATGAATGTGTGGGACCCCAATGCCAAGCCAGGGGATCTGCAATTAATGGTCATGGCCTCATGGATGAACCATGAAGAATTAAGGGCAACAGAAATGAAAATATTGTTGATAAAAGAGAAGAATGAACCATTAATGATAAGAGCTAAGCCATCAGATCCTATGGCACTCATCAGCACACACAACCTACTTGCTAATGACCCTCAAATTGCCCCTAAATATCTAGCCAATCAGGCACAAGCCATTGCACACTTTGAAGATATGAAAAGGCTACTTGGGGATGATTGTGTGCATGCATACATGAGAACATGGAACACCCTAACCCACATCTTGCAGATTAGAGAATACCATTACCTAATGAGGTTGAAGGAGGCATTGAAAAGAGTGCCAATGTACAAGCACTTCATGCAAAGGTTGAAGGTCAACTGGATTAGCCTCAAACTAAGTCCTCCACTCCTATTAGGCATGCTGGAAGGAAAAAGAGAAGAAGAAGAGAAGGAGCAGTGGAAGGACATAGACATAACAGCAGGATTCTATGGAGAACATGAACAGACCACATCAGAAGCCTAGAATGCTAGGGAGGCCACCAGGGCCATAAAAGATGAAGAGATTGACTAGGTTGCTTAGAGGATCAGCAACATCTTCAGTAGGGGGGTGATGATGAGCCTCATAAATGGGTAACTATATGGGCTCATTTTACCTACTAATATAGTCAAATCAACCATTCTCTTAGCTTATTGTATGATTTTCTGATTATATTTATGCTTATAGGGTGAGTTGACTTAGTTATGATGCCATGTGGTCTAACATGTATTTAATGTAGATTATTGATGGATTTCAAGGTCAAAGTCAAGGATCCAGTGGTCAAATTGCAGCAGTAACTCGAATTAGACAGAGGAGAGGACTTATAGGAGGGAATCACCCTCATTTATTACTCCTCACTTCGAATTCCCCTTCATTCATCTCGAAGTACAAGCAGTCGAATCATGCACTAGAAGGCAGCCGAGAAAGTGGAAGATGATTGAGAGTTATCTCGAGTTTTGGGAGCCAAGCCTCCATGATTTTAAGGAAGCTATTGCAGATTCAGATGTATAAGTAGAGATGCCTACGGCCTCACTAGGGTTGGATTTTTTTTCTTATGTAAACTCTACTCAAATTTCAAGCTGATTATTTTGTGACAGTTTCATGTAATCTTGCTATTGTTTTGATAATGAAGATGGAATCCTTTTTGAGTTAGCATTGAGTTACCTCAGAGGGCTGAAGCTCTTGGGTTAGGGCCCAATACAAGCAGCCAAGCTTCTCTCTACTTGTATTTGTACACTTTACTTCATTTTGTAGATTAATTTTCTATTAGATGTATTTTCCTTATGGTTAGGAATAGGTTGCTTTTTATGTTTTAGTAGTTTGCTTCCATTTGTGCTTTTTGTAGCAGGTTAAGCAGTGATCAGAAAAGATTAAAAAGGCTAGAAATCCTACCTTGGCCTCTCTTCCTCCCTCTGGACCATGATTTGAGGCAAAGACTCTCTTGCTGCCCCAAAAACACATATTTTCCTCATTCATAAGACTTCTAGTGTTTGCAGCTCTCTAGTAGATTGATAGTCCGGTTTTTCTTTGCTTTAGATCTCCTTTATAATGTTCACTTCCTAATTTTCAATAGTCCTATTTCATGATTTTCCTTCTTGCAACATTTCTCAGCGTTTCCTTTCATACATCATAGTTTAGACCATTTTTATGCAAAACTCTGTTTTTCCTAGGATGCACTCATTTTGTTTGTTGCTTGATTTTCTTGGTTGACTGTCAGTTTCTATGCAGCAGATCTCTTCCAGTAATAGGCCAACTTACCAGCAATCACACCCTCCATCTGATCCATGCCCTATAGGTCTCCCAAACCTCACCTCAATTCTGCCCTAGTTTCCTTTATTTTCCATCGAACTTCTTCCTCTCTCCTTGAGCAAACCCAATCATCTTTCTCTCTCCTGGTGGTTCATGGTATACCTTAGGTGCCCTAACACCTCATCCAAACCTTCATCCACCTTTTCCACCCACTCTCACACTCTCAAAGTAGCAAACATTGCTCTCAGCCTCCTCTTGTAGGCCTCCTGTAGTTTTCTTGTTTTCCTCTTGTAGTTTCCCTGTGTCCTCTTGTAGTTTTTCCTGCAGGCTTTCCTTTGAAAGTTGATTGTGGGAAAATCATTTAGAAGGCAACCTAAGACCTCCTATGACCCATCCACACCATCCTACATCCTCCCAATCTCCAAAACCACCCTCTAACGCCACCTATTCCCTGCCACACTCACACACAATAAATTAGATGCATGATTAAATTCACATAAAAACACATAAAAATCCAAAAATATGTTTTTCTACTTATTTACTTCTAGAAATAGCATGGTTATATGTTGTTTCCTTCCTTGATTAGGTAATTTCATTTCTTTCATGGTTTTCATAGTGTTTTTTGCAGAAGTAGAATTGGCTTGTTAATTAGGCTTTACTAGGTTTTGCTTTACATTCTAGTCTTTCTCCTTTCTGCAGTTAGAATAGCATCTGTAGAGTAATATTTCTTTCCTTTCATCACACATAGAGCTTCTTCTAAAATATATAGAAGCTGGCTTGAGATCCTAGTGATCTTGTGTCAGCTAACCAAGTGACAACCTGCAATGAGAACTAGTACTTGTGCATACAGCACCAACGCTTCCAAGTTTGTTACGAACTACCGAGTTGATAAAAGTAAAGTTGGCAGCCTAGGAGTTGCAGCATTCTTGCTGCAATACTGGCGCTCACCATACCTCAGTGTAGAATGGTCAGTATACATCTTAAAGTATGACCCAATTAGGTAGTGTTTGAACTTATGCAGCGCATACACCATTTCCAACCCTTATCATTCTATGGTGTTATAGTTAAGTGTAGCAACTAATAAATTCCTACTATTAAACGAAATGAGGTGATCTATGTCCCCTTCTCTTGCTTGAGCTAAAGCTATTCCGAAAACTATGGACGATGCGTCCACATGCACATGAAACTCCTTTCCAAAATTTGGAATAACCAAAATTTGCATTGTCACAAACATCTACTTTAATGTGTCCAATGCCTTCTAACACTCTTCATCCCTCTAAAACTTAATATCCTTTTTTGACATCCTTTCTAAACGGGTTGTAATTTTCACATATCCCCTTATGAATTTCCTATAATACCCTATTTGACCTAAAGTTGTGTGCAATTGTCATACTAAGGTAGGTGGAGGTAAATCCACTATGACAACATTTTTTGCAGGATCAACCAATAGGCCTTACTTGCACACTACATGACCCAAGATAATACTAAATGGTGAGCAAAAGATACATTTCTTCAATTTTAATGGAATGTGTAATTGTCTACATCTATTAAGCATCAAGCTCAAAACTTCAATATGTTGTTGTAAAAGACTAAATATCATCTAATCATCCAAATATACTTCTAGAAACTCATGAATGAAATATTTAAATGTTGCTACCACAGCTATAGAGAATATATAGGTGCATTCTTCATACCAAAAGGCATGATAGTATGATAGAAGGATCCCCATTTTGTCACAAAGGTAGTCTAATGTATGTCTCCTGATGTGATCTTAATATGTTCATAGCCTAAGAATACATCAGTAAATGAATAAGCCTCTTGTCCTCCTACATTTTCCAACGCCTTTGTTTGTAAAGGGAGTGGGGAATGGGTCATGCACATAAGCGTCATTGAGCTCCCTTAGCAATGTAATCATGATCTGAGAACAAGAACAAGAATAGTCTAACTCTTCTTCAACTTGATTAAAACCTAGTTATCAAAGGCCCAATCAATTCTTAGCAATGTAATGTATGGATCGGTATTATCTACAATCTCTGTTAATTCAAAATTGGTGGTGCTTCTAACTCCATGAATATTGACTTCTATATTTTTCAGCCTACGAGTGGGAAATATCCTATATTTATTTATTAATCTTAGTTGGATGAGTGAATAGGTAAACTTCAGTCTCCCCATCATCTCCCATGTCTTTTTAGGAAGGATATTCACATCTAAGCCTAAATCCATAATGATATGGTCCATATCATAATCCATTATCTATATGATAAATCTAAATTCTCAGTTTGTCCTTGTTTTGTGCACAACCTGTTTAACTAAGCTTCATGGGTTCTACAAAGTAGGTATTTCCCATTCTTTCATGCATTAATCAATCAATGTACGTAATTTTTCTAAGGCTATTTATTCCTTCATTAACTCTAAACAAATTTTCAGGAAATTCTTAACTGGACATACGTGTTATGTAACATGTCTAGGTGAAAATTTGTCATATAGTTGGGACATATCATATAGAGCAGTCCTTGATGTGTGGTTGAGCTTTATGGCCCCATTATATCACAATAAACACCCTTCTAGCTTCCTTGCATGTGTCCTTTTCTCTTAATCAAAATTTGAAGTTAGTTCACTCGCTTTTCTTACCCACTGATGAGGTTGGTTTCCTTGTCCAAATGTATCCACTCTCGTCCTTGTTCCTCCTCAAGTAACTTCTCCTACTTGTGGATGGTCCATATGCACTTTGACAAATATCATCTACACATTATGACCTCTCTTCTCCTGGCACTTCACATTAAGCTGAGGATAAGCCTTAATAGCATGCTCCAACTATGTCCAATGCATATAAGTTGTGCAGGGGTTAGGAAATCCCACAAAATATGTCTTGGCTATGTGAAACTATAGAAAATCAGTAGACCCCTACCTCTTCTAAATCCTCCCTGTCCTCTTCCTAAGAAACTTGTTCTTGTTATTTGCATTCCTTAGCCTCTACCTAGTGGGTTGTAGGTATATGTTCCTCCTTCAATCCTCTTGGTCTCATGTACCCTACATGCATCATAAGTCTTCTCCCTCAACAATTCCAATGTGTTATATGTATGGATATCATGTCCTGCCAACTTACAAAAATCACAAAACAAAGTCCTAATTAATCTCTCATATTTCTGTATCATGGGACAGGCTATCAGTGAGTGACCCCATACTCTACAAATTTCACACCACAAGCCCCTACTTTGCGCCGAAAGGTTTGTGACCCATGTAGCCATAGATTTTTTCACAATTGGACACTCATTTCTATGGTGACCTTCTTTCTACACATAGTGCACCATAACTCCTTGCACTGTTCCATACCTTTGACCAGACCTTGTGATTATAGTGTTAATATTGTTAGTTGTGACTGAACTTAAGCCATTCATGTGCTACTTTCACTTCTTGTAGGAGATGCTTCAAATTTATGGCAATCTCTAATGCTTCAAACTACAACATAATCCTTTTTTATGTCAATGGAATGCATATATGAGGCAACATTCTTGTGATGAACCATTCCTTATGTTGCACATCTAGAATATGAAATGCCAATCTATCCAATAACACCTTAAATCTTTGGTTGAATTCCCATACTAACTCTTCAATGTTATATTTGATATATTTGATTTTTGTAATACATTGAGACTCTGATCGTGCGTTTTGAATTCCTTCAACAATGCTTACCTGATGTCTACGAAGGACTTGATCTACACGACTGGTGTAATACCCTTATACTTCATATACTACATAAGTGCATGGTATCTGAAAGTGTTTTCCAATTGTGAAACCTTTGTTGATTCATCTTGGACCAATTTAATATTCCACAAAACCTCAAAAACAAAAAAATATTGTTAGAGATCCTTTGTCCTAGTCCCATTAAAAATAGGAATTTGCAAAGTGGGATCAACACCCATCATGCTATATTATGTTGTATCACCTTCTGAAATGTTTCCTGGACGTACTTTTGATGCTTTGGGTTCCTGCTTTTTTGTTTTACTACTTTCACTACTTTGACTATCTTTACTATTATCCTTACCTCCTTCACCTATGAAAAATGTATGCAACAAACTATTAGATAAAATTACCTCATGGGTTGGAGATGCATTAGGGGTTATGGGTTCAACACAAGTTATGGCCTAAGCAGGGTCATTAGGATACACTAGATCTTCCTTTCCTAGACTAAAATGGAAATTTTCTTCCCTATTATTTCTCCAAATATTATTTAAGTTGTGTGATATGTCATTACCTTCTATGCGTAGTAACTCATCATGCAGGCAGTCTTCGTTGATTTCTTCTTCTTGGTTGCTAAACTCCTAATGTTACCAACCTTCACTACTATGCTACCTTCTCTATCGTACTACTATATTTATATCACTCACGAGTTCTAACACATATTTCTTCCTTATCCTGCTACTACCCTGAAATCTGGTTCCACTTCACAACACTTTGCTCGCTTCTTTTATCGTGCTTTCTTCCAAAGACAACATTTATTCTCTTACCTTTCTCGAATTCTTTGCACTTTTTTCTCTACGATGCCTTGGTATCATCAACTCATCTAGCATTTTCTTATTATTTATAGCATCCCATGCCTTTGTTTCCCTTAGGCCATCCTTTGGTCAAACCCAAATCTCCCTCTCATGCACAAAGAAATTTAGTTGCTTATGTTGTCAAATTCCCATGACATAACTCCTTTGTCACACAACAACAATTTTATCTTGGTAGGAAATGATATCATGTATCTTCCTTGTGGTCCCTTAAATAATTCCCTTTTAGTTACACTTTGTGACTAGATACCCTCTACAAAAAATTCAATAATATAGCCTTCCAACACACTATTCAACCAAAAATCAACTATGTGAGAAACCTTGTTACTTACAAAGTTCACCCTCTAAATCAATTCTAGGGTCCAACTATGTGGTATGGCAGGACACCAAGTTCCATGCTCTTCTACCAACCTATGTAACCACTCAACCAAGATAACTAGAAACTCAACAAAGAATATTTCATGAAAATCCTTAAAAACGTACCTTTGAATCCATGTTTTAGGGTTGATTTGTTTATTTTTGGTCTCCACCCACTACTATATCTCCTCCTTAGTAGGCCTCCACATCCCCTTCGACCACATATCTCAACCTCAACAATGGAAGCATTTTTTGGTGTGCAAGAGGAAGAGTCAAGGTTCAAGATAATTTACCAACAAAACCGCAACAAGCATCAACCCTTTTGGCAACACCTGTGACCAAGTGATGTATCACCCAAGACATCTATGGGGAACCACATGAACCTGAACAATTATACAATTATGGGGACAGGGAACTTGTGCTAAAGTTACTTATGTTCAACATATTATGATGGTTATTTAGATAAAAATGAAGTATATTGCACAGTAATCCCATCACACATACACTAAATTAACAATATCATGAAGATAGATAAGTCATTAAACTTTGTGCAAATAGACGAAATAAGCCAAAACAGATCTTTCTATTGAAATTGTAATTCTTTCATTAAAATCACATCCATCACAGCTCTCCATCATAGTAAATCATTTATCATTACAATGCAAGACTGCATATCTTTATTTCAAGAGTATCTCAGAAGTATCACTTTTACCCCTCAATCGTTATCTATTTATAGCCTTCCGTGTGGACCTAAAGCAACTAAAAACCCCTTATTTCTATAGGTGGGTAAACATTACTATAGGCTAGTACATACAAAATTAGCCCAACAGAGTATTCTTCACACTTTTGTGTGCTACCATTATTTTGTAGGTTTTAACCCCATACAGAAATTACCTGCATACGAATTCTAAATCAGAGGAAAAATAAAAATGCGAGAGCATAACACATAAAACACATATACACAGAGATTTCCCACTGGATCTCAAAACCGAGACTACCAGCCTGATTTTTCATTTCATTCCTTTCAATGTTACAATACATATTTATACATGCCGAAGCATCCAATACCATGGACCGAAAACCATCGCGTCCAAAACCATGGACCGAAAAACCATAGGTAGGTTCACCCAACCTAATATAGGGTCCAAAACAAATTTCCCGGGGCGCTGCCCCGAACCCCGTAGAGGGGGGCTACCCACCCCCTCAAACCCCCCGTTGCGCAATCGGCACAACGAAGGGGGGGCTCTTCCCCCCCTCTAACCCCCCGGTTCACTACGTGGATTAGTCGTGGAAATAATATAACACAACCCAGCAATCTCCCACTTGTTATTTTCTTTCCACAGGGGGCCACAGGAGAGCTTAGTCATTTTTTCAGCCCTGAAACGACCATTGTTTCTCTAAACCAAGAGAACTTCTCAGAGCTCACAGATTTTTTCAATGCATCTACAGTATTCTTCAAAGTGTCCACCTTTACCAGCAACACCTTTTTGTCTTCAATCATATCCCTCACAAAGTGATACTGAACATCAAT
>APFE030214148.1:53882-90623 GCA_000404065.3 Pinus taeda | reverse complement strand
AATGAGAATGGAACCATAACAATAGTCATCTATTAATGAATGATAGGTAGAGAAAGATACAACCAAGGTTCTGACGTTGAACCTATTCTCTGGCTGGGCGAGCAGCTATGTATGCATTGCAATAGACCTTCTCTCTCTCAGGATTCCGGCAGCATAACCTCCCTATGCTTCAAGACTCTTACTATCACTCCAGACAAGCATAATCACAACTAGCATTACTCCAGAACCAGCTTCTCTAATGCATGAGGACATACTTTTATAAATGGAGAAGGGAGGAAGATTCAATGCACCACGACGCCCATTGTGGATCGACATTATCTGCGAAAAGCTACTGAGGATAGATGTCAAGGATAGATGATGACTCTCGACCTCTATCAGATAGATTTTTTCCCTCAAAAGACTTCATGATCTGAAAGGAAAAAACATATGGGTGCGCGTTTGCCAAAAATCATTACCAAACTTAGTTGGCGCGAGTGTTGTTCTAGGACAGAGCGCCAATGGGCGCGCCCCTTTTTGAGAATCTCAGTGATTGGCGCAGATAAGACACTGTGTACCTGTGCCAATGGAAAAAGGGCACTTTTCAGGGATAATTTGCAGAAGGTGTCTTCAGGGAACATGAAGTACATACTCAGGGGAACATAATGCAAGTGTTTTTAGGCTATGTCACTATTCACAGGTCCCGGAATGTATCCCCCAATGTACGAAAACAGGGGTAACAGGGACGGTGACCAATGGTGACAAATTACTGTGTAATAGGCACGTCAAAGATATAATAAACTAATTCTCTGTTGGAACAACCTCCTCTGCTCTGAATAAGTTTGGATCCCTCTTCTGCCTCTAAAATGAATAAGTGTTATGCATAGTAAAAATGAAAAAATGAAAAAATGAAAAG
The DNA here is from genome assembly GCA_000404065.3 of Pinus taeda. Taxonomy (NCBI): domain Eukaryota; kingdom Viridiplantae; phylum Streptophyta; class Pinopsida; order Pinales; family Pinaceae; genus Pinus; species Pinus taeda. Next base: position 89,731 of record APFE030214148.1, on the reverse strand, counting down.
TCAAAAAATTCAAAATGAAAAATGAAAAATGAATAAGGCTAAAGAAGAGAAAGGCTTCCTACATAGGTAGGTGATGCAAGTAACTCCGTTGAGGTACTGACCAAGCTCACTGGCAGCAGAGCCATGCTTGTGTTCTTTTGTGAGTCCACCGAGGTACTGCCTAGGCCTGCTGGCAGTGGAGCAATATGAGAGATGAAACTAAGACTTTGACGACTATACTGCTTGTGCACCTATATACCCCTCAACCCCAATCGAAACAACTATGTTTCCTTGGCTTGGAATGTGTTTCAATCGACCAAGAGTCTGGCAGATGATACATCTTACAATCTAGTGTGAAACCAAGACGAGTTGAGAGTTGAAAAATACTTCTAGAGGTGTTAGACTCACTTTTCACGAACAAGGTCCATTCAGAGAGCTGGAGTTCTACTAGTGTGTCGCCAAGTGTTGTAGCAGCTACAACCACCCTCCAAAATATTTCCTTAGTCTGTTTTGGAGCCTCACCACCAACCTTCACAACAACTTTCCTTGCTTCGTCAAGTCCTCAAGCTTCATTGTCTTTCTTGCTCAAAGGCAGCCTATAAATCATAGTCTAATCTTTTCCCTTCACAGGCTTCTCATCCAGACTTGGTCCAGCTGCAGGCTGAGAAGCTTCCCCTTGAAAATTGCATTCCTAGAGGGAAACTAGCTCTTCCCTCCAGGAATTGTGCAATTCCCTCTGACAGCCTGCTGGGCTTTAGGATTGCGCAATCCTGCCAGCCAACCCTCCCAACAGGAATTGCAGAATTTTTCCCATCAATAGGTAGTTTAGCACAGGATTTGTGCAAATCTGGGCAACAGTGAACTGCTGGGCCCAGAAATTGCGCAATCCCCTTGGGCAGTCAGCCCAGGTTATAGTAAAAATTGCACATTTCCCCCCGTAGTTGAGAAATCACTTGCATGTGCAGCTGAGTTGACCGGTTCCCTTCAGGACCAAGAAAAATAGACTTGCATGCATAGGCTGCTTCTCCCAAGGTAGCATGCAAATGCATTCCTTGTTTCATGGATCTATGTTTAGTAGTTGGGAGTTACATGTAAGGAGTAATTCCGAAACCTCCCTCCAAGTGTCGCTTCCTCCTTGATTTGTGGCATGAGCGTCATAACCTCGGTGTTATAAAAAATCATCAACCGGACGTTGCAGAGCTCATTCCTCACATCAACCTTGTATCTCCAACATCCCACATCACATCTAGGAGTAGTTGGCACATTCAACTCAGATATTTTGGGGTAAGATCGCTTCCCATGCCTTGTGCTGCATTTATGTCGCTTTTTGTGTATTCTCTTTTGTGAGTGTTGTTTGCTTGATTTCTTTGAATGCCTACTATCGTTTACATATATTCTAGCTTGTTCTAGCTCTGATTCAATTTTCGTTGCTATCTCACTGTTGTCACATGCATGAAACTATTTTGCATGGATGTTTGCCCAACCGGGGAACGACCTCACCCACATGCATGTTGATCTATTTCCTCAATCCTCCATGTTTTGCATGAAATATTAATCACTTCTGCTATCACTTAGTGTCACCATGCATTTCATCGACTTACTTGCTTTTAGTTGCCCATCAGTGAGTTGGGCCAACCTTGGCCCGGTCTCTGCCTTCACCAAGGCTGCATTGCACAATCTAGAGAAGGAAGTCTCACCTTCCTCTCCATATTTGCGCAATCTGGCCCAACACTGGCTTCCTAGACTCAATTACACATTTCTAGAGGTGAGTGGCTGCTTGGCTCAAAAATTTCTACAAATCTGTCCCTGGGCCAACAGTCTTTCCTAGCTGGAATCTCGCATTCTGCAATCCCAGTAGCCAACTGCCCAACTGGATTGCACATTTTGCAGTTCCAGTAGTCAGTTAGTCTCCCAGTAGCCCAAACTATGCCTTGTGCAGTCTTGGTAGTCGGTCTCCCGACCTCCCGGCCGAAATTGCGCAACCTTCACGATCATTCACCCAGGTATGCTGCAGGTCAGTTCTCATGTTCATTTTGGTTTTCAACTGAAAGATTGCTTGCTATTAGTGTTTCCATTTCTCCAGGTATCACAGGTATTCATCTGCCTCTCAGTAGTACAGGTACAATGGTTTCCAAGAGAGAAGAGACGAAGACACCATTCAGAGCACGCTTGGGGATGTAGTCGATCAAGTGTCCATGGGCTTACCTACTCATGAATACATCAAGTTGTTCATGGACAAGGACATCAATAAACAACATCACAGTGAGCAACTTCATGAACAAAAGCTTAAGGTAGCATACCGAATGCAGCAAATGCAGTGGATGCAAGAGGAAGGTTGTTGAAAACATAGAGGCTGAGCAAAGTTGCAAGATCAAGCAGATCCACTGATAATGAAATAAACTTTGGAGAATTAGACTATGAAGTGACGTCGCGACATGAAGATCACGTGAAGGAAAAATATGGAATAAAGGAGTTGCATGTGCTGAAGTAGCAACTCAGGAAGAACATGAAGCTGCACAGACTGTCCAACGAGTTGGAGGAGGAATAGGAATAGTAGTGGGCGCAACATGTACTCACGAATGAAACTGTGCCAATACAAGTTAAGAATCCATTCTAGTAATGGACACAGAGAAAAAATGGTGAGCAATGTTGTTGATCACATGTAAAGGATCCAGCAGCATGCATGTCTTTGAGTGCATGCATGCAATCCAACCCATTCAACATAGTCACCAAGGAGAAAACAAGAAATAAGTCCAATTGGGGCTGAACATGCACTTCGACAAGTTGATGCGGATGGCCACCAACACACACTTAAAGATCAACACGGACACTATGCATTAGTTTGTTGCTGGTTCAACCGTACCCAAGAAGGCCATGCGCATGTTAGAAGACGAGTTGGATGAAGGTGCCGAACCAATGCATCGGTTGCAACAAAGGCAAGAGTTTGCTTCAGCAAGATGTCACCATCAAGTGCATGCACACCATCACTGACGACCAAGCTTAGCATCAGCTCACCAGCTTCACCATCACAAGCATGTCAAAGAGTTGGTCTCACCACAGCAAACCGAGTGTCAGTGATGTCTTGCAAGGCTTGCTCAAGCCATGTTGTCTCATATGAGTACATGTGAATTTTAATGTTGAGTCATGTCAAGTGTAAGTCAATTGTCAATAGTTGGATGTAACAGTCATAGAGTAGGTGAAGAGTCATGAGGGTAGTTGAACTGACACAAAAAGGAATTTCAAGGGTCACCCCACCCTTTTCTATAAATAGTCCCTCATAACTCATTGTATAGGCTTTTGGTTAGCCAAGCTTCTACTAAGACTATCTTGAAGAAGACTTGGATAGTATTGTAATGTGCCTTGGCTTCTCCACTGCACAGAGCTAGTACATCTCTTTGGAGGAGCAGGCGTATGTGGTTGTAACGTTCTACTAATAGGGCTAGCAGGTTTACACAGTGTATTGTATGGTTGTGACTTACACTTCTTTATATAATAAAAGGCAACACATTTTCATGCATATGTTGTTATTATAGTTGGACTTCTCCGGTTGCCTTAATTATATATGTTGTTTAACTTACGTACTTGTGTATGAACTGATTCACATGCAATTATATGAATCTTGTTGTTAATGTTGTCACCGTCCGTTTCGACTGCTCTGCTAGAGACCAGATAGACCTTTCTATGAACCTTGTTATATCAACTGTCACACTCGTTTCAGACTAATCCATGAGTGTTGTTAGTGTTATCTTACCTTGTATGTTGGGACAGCCACATCTGTGTCAACTGCACTACCAAAAGCTATGCATGTCCTTTTTTTTGTGTGTTCCTAGCCAAGTTGGGACTGATCCGTTTCAACTTGGAACTCACCTTCACCTTCCTCCCCCTTTGAAGTGTTGGAACCTCTCATACTCATTCCTTGACTCATTGCATCAGTCACACCCTTGCTACTAACAGAGTCATCTTACTTTCATCTTTGCAACATCACGGCCAAGGCATTACCTTACGACCCACTACTAGGACTCCTACACCAAATGGTTTGAGGTTTAATTGGGACTTCTTACCGAGGAGATCCCCTTGACATGTTGGCGGGTCCAACACCATCAACAAAAATCTAGATATATAAAAAAAGATCTTATGTGTATAAAACCTAGCTTAGATACATTTGCATGAGTCATTTCAATGATGAATACAAACGTTAGGTATTTTACTATGATCTTCCAATTCGCAATCATCAAAGACAAAGATAAAGGCTATACGAACAACATCAATATGTAGATAACAATGTATCTGTACAATAGTGCATTATTCCCAATATATATATTATATATATATTATGAAAAATTCTCCAAATTCTTCAAGTAAATTATGTTGGTAGTTATATAAGGGAGGGCCCCTCTATTTATAAAACATGTCTCATTGTAACATTCTAAGAAAGGTCTTTTCTCAAGTTTGTGTTTGCATATAACAAAGTTTTGTAAGGTTAAAAATCTTAGTTATATGTCTTTATAGAACTCCTTTGCATTTCAGATGGAAGTGTTAATTTTGATTAGTGTAACTACCATAGGAAGGTTTCATACTCCTTATGTGCATTTTGCATGGGATAACTCCAACAATACATTCACTAATTGCTTCACGGATTGGCAAATTGTTCATAGACCAGAATTGGGAGATATAGGAAATATTGCTTACAACAATACATAGTGACCCTTTTTGCCCTTTTGTAAAACAACTATGCAAGTTATTGGAATGAATGCTAAGAGCATATTACATAGATTCTTTGTGAGCTTAATTATGTCTACCACAAGTTGTTGAAAATATCGTAGCACTAGTTCCCTTGTAAGGGCATGGTCTAGTCGTATAATTTAGTGAACTAACAATCCCAACAAAGCAGTTTAGTTAATGATGGTAAGAATCACTAAAAATTACATATTTATAACATTTCACTGAAAATACAAGTGTGCAAGATGAATGGGACCCTGCTAGGAAAGCAATGCAATCCCTCACAACATATGAAATAAATCCTTAGTCATAATATCAATAGCCAATTGCGACAAGTCTTGTTGATAGGTACATCATTATCATTTTACATTTTGAAATAAGGGATGCTAATTTTAAGTCAACCCATCCACCATCATAATTTTATGCTAAATTTTAGAATGATTGCATATTCAAAGTCAGAACAACATGTGTGTCTACCTATTAGCAAGGTGTGGCAAAAGTAAATCAATAAGTGTTAATATTCAGGTGCCATGGTGAACATGCACCTTGCTTGTTTATAACCTTTAGACATGAATTATACATGGTGACAAGGAAACATAAATCTTTATCAGAAACTACAATATTTGTGTGTTGTCATAACTTTGATATGAACTTTAGTTTCATAGTAGTGATTAAACTGAATTACAGGATCATTGTTATAATTAACATATAGCAATGGTAATTCCCAGAACAAAGTCACAATGAAACATGAAAAATATTTCTTAATGCTTGGTGATCTAAGCTAAATAAGGTTATTAACCAGCAAGCATAATTACATTTGACATAATACTTTAACCTTATTCATAACTCACAAGATCCATTATATCATCCTCTACTGTACAAGTAGGGTTCACATTCATTACTAGTGGATATTTCTCGAAGTTCACCTTCATTGAGTTGTTTAATAAGGTCCCTAACTCTGCTCGCAACCATTGAAAAACTACCAATAGATAAATTATCACCCCTAGCTTAGGACCAAACCAGGAATTCGAGAGGAATTCTTCCTCCACCATGCCTATAAAAGTAATCTTACACCAGGATTCCAGAGGAAATCCTCCTCCACCCATCAACCATTAGGAATTTTAGAGATGTGATTTCTCTGCCCTCACCTAATTCAAGGAATCCAGAGGTTTTCTCAACCCTCCAAGGAATCCAAATAATTTCTCCACCTTGAAATTATAGATTTTAGCACCTCCACCTTGTGTTGGGAATCCATAGGATATTAAATCTAATTATTTGGCAAAGGAAAACTAGTGCAGACCTTCACCCAACTTGCACCTAATTTTCTGTTGAGGAACTCTAGAGTGTAATCCTCCACCCTTAATTTATTTAAGAACCCTAGATAACCAAGAAATAACTATGCTTAATGAAAGGAAAAGGGTTCTAAAATTATATTACTATGTTATGGAACACGAAAACTATTCCATTTATTTCATAGTAAAAATGAATCTCACACTGTTTAAGAAACATAAAACTATCCTATAAAAAATAATGGCTACAAGATTTATGCCCTAGAGAGAATAATTCCATCCAATAAATAGCACACAAGGATGTAAAATAACCATTCATTGGCATTACAGAAGGATCATTCCTCATACATAGAGATTAAGGGTTCTAGCCTCCATATGTATATGCAACAATGACAGTGCCAATATAGTATACACAACTGTGAGAATAATACAAGCAATTGGAATTGTAGGCATCATTTCATTTATCAATCCATAACTCCACCCTCACTTATTTCAGGGGTTCCAGAGTTGTTCCTCAAGCTTGAGCTTGCCTAGAAACTCCACCAAATGTTAGGAATCCATAGTGTACTATTTCTGAGTAATTAGAAATGAAACTAATTCTCGGGCAACCAAAGGCCTCCACCCCATAATCAATGAGGGACTCCATAGATGGAAATATCCACCCTCAGCCCTCTCGAGCACTCCAAAGAACTCAAATAATAACCAATTAACAAAACCAAAAACCTAGAAATACATGGTAAGGGTATGAGATAAGAAGGCTTTACATATTATTTTCCCAACAACCTAGTTGGACAATAGTGAAGTATAATCGACTTTATTGTAAATTATGGTTCTCTGAGTGACAACTGTAATACCTAAGGGTATATTAATTCGGTCTGCTTGCAAAAGGAACATAACTACATGGTTTCGATCCTGCAAAGCATGAGGACAGTCAGACGATTATTTTGTGTGGGTATGAATGTCATATAACCAATATCCCTTATGAAATGAAATAACATTAAGTTTTGACACCACTATAATGGCCTAATTCATGTATTTCACAACAAATATTCTAAATAATCCAATATCAAACAAGGCATCATCTGCTAAATTAACCCTAGTTTCTAAACATTAAATAGGCACAAAATAGTAAGAATTTCACACTAAGTTTATACAGGTTAACCTTGACTAACCTCTAGTGCTACAGTTTCCCCTTCTGCACTTGTGATGTCGACCAGACACATTCGATCTCAAGTCTCTCCTTCCATGGAAGTGAGTTCCCTAAATTATGCTCTTGAGATGTTGCTTCCATCCTGACCTTCTATTGATTCCTTTTTTTCCTTACTACACTTCTATTGTTTTCTTTTCCCTAGTTCTCCCTCTTGCATTGTGTCCTTCTATCTCTACTTCCTTTCCTTTTCTACTGCCAGAATGTTAGTTAGAGTCTAGCCTTTTTGGACCAACTGAGATATTGCACATGTCTCCCTATCCTAGTAATTGTTGATTAGCCTTGTAGGTCGATCCATGGTGTACCATTTGGCCTCCTTTCTCCCTTACTACCTGCCATTTATCTTCTTCCAAGGCTGGTTCTAGAACCAATAGAGTGTGAGCCGAAAAAATATGCTCGACCATATGCTAATATTCACATGTGTTCTATACATGACCTTCTGAATGAACTTCCTACAATGATGATGGTTGAAAGTTGTTGGGTCATGGTCATGGGTTCGAGTTTCTAAGAGATTCTAGTCATCGAGGGTCGTCGAAGGGATAAAGAGGAACGTAATTATGGTGATTATATGTCACATCCTTAGCGTTCATGATCATTTTTAGAGTTATGTTGAGCCAATAAACTTAGCTAGCTATATACCTATATTAGAAAATTTTACATCAAACGTGATGGTGTATATTCATGCAAGTTAGGAGATTTGAAGGAATACGCCCTCACTTTAAATTTTGTAACCCCCTCTTATTTTAATGTTTTTAACCTTTTCATTTATTAGTTATACCCTTCTACTTATATTAGGGCAAGGAATGTAATTTCAACAGGTAAGGGGTGTTACAAACCCCTCCCACTTGGGGGAAAACCATCCTCAGTGTCCAATAACCATATAAAATATATTAATAAATGCTTAAAGACACAAACCATCTAAGATGGAGCTCTATATAGACAACTTGTATCATCTTTCACATCACATGTTATAGGCATCATGGTTTACTCAACCACTCGATAAATACCAACCATTTTCCAATGACCCCTTTTTTCAGTCTTTTGGTGCATTGGATGTGTTCTCTTTGATATATTCAATTGGTTTCTTGCTGTCTTGCAGCCAAATCCATGCACCCAAATTGGGAAATTCTCATATTTTCCTTCAACATGGCATACAATCTCTTATAAGATTCATTATAAGGAGATTGTAATGATTCTAGTCTTGTCCATCAGTTTGTCAAGAAAGTCCAGAGGTGTCCCACCTCCACCCTTTTTCCGAAATATGGGAATATGGAGGCTTCCACCTCCACCTAAGCAATGGAATACATCAACTCATGCCTCCACCCCCAAATCCACAACAAGGGAATCCCGAGGCTCATACCTCCACCCTTAATCATCAATAAGGTAATATAGAGGCTCATACCTCCACCAATGATGATTATATATATAATATATATATATAATATATATATATATATATATAATATAATATATATATATATATATATATATATATATATATATATATATATATATATATATATATATATATATATATATATATATATATATATATATATATATATATAAATATATATATATGCCCATTTGTGATGATGGGCACTTCCAACCAGGTAGTCTTCTATCGATTTATATTATTATTATTATAATTGGGAATCTAGAGGCTATTCTGCCTCCACCCAAAATGATCCAAAAATCTGTTCAAGCTCCTTGAAACACACTAGAGGTTCAGAGCACTTACTCTACCTTCTTGTCTTTACCTCATTGCACCACGTGAGTGAATATAGCCCATCACCCTTCTATAATAAAAACCTCTCAATAAAAATGGAATTTTATTATAGGAATAAGCATAACCATGTATTGAATACATAAGCACATTTTCCAATAAGGTTAGGGTTAAGAGATCTCCCTTAAGCATAATCAGACATTAGTTACTGGAATTATTTTTCTAGAATTCCTCCTTTTTTCTCCTTTTCATGAACTCACCCAACCTACTTGGTTGTTCACATATTGATAGGGTTGTTGTCAGATAAACCTCTTCGTAAACTTAGTTTCAATTTTAAGTACACATATACATCTATGCTTTTTAGTCATAGCAGTTGTAGATGTTAGAACTTATTCTATGATTTAGCATTCGAACAACGTGATAAATGTCAGCCTCTTTAACGAGACCATACTTAGCTCAAATTTTTTTGAGGATGGATTTTGTGCTCAACACCACTCACAATTAATCATTTTTGTGACAACTCATTAGGTTTCATGTGACATTACTCATAAAATTATACTATGTCAAAGGTTGAGATCCATTTGCATGCTAAACAACATAGTTAATGGAAACATAAAACTCTTCCCAAAAATTTACACACTCAACAACATATCCCATATAAACACCAAAATTAAAACTATTTTCACATTTAGAAACAAACCCAATACAAAATGTTACCCAAGGGATCTATTGCACACTTAATCAACATACCTAATATAAACTCAAAATGACAGTCTATTGAATTTACATACTATCAAAAGTAACTCATAACATATTTGCCCAAAACATCATGGTGGGACAACACATACTTTGACACTATTAATTCTTACATGGGTTATGCCAATATGCTGTGACAATGAAAGAAGGTAGTACAATTAAATCTAAAAAATTCACACAAATTTCATATTTTTTCTTGCTATTCATGTAAGTTGCAATTGTGGTGACAAATTTACACATAATTTTCGAGTTTCTATTTTTATATGCGTAAGGATATTAAATCTGACTAAACTAGGATGAGATTATCAACTTGCCAGTAGATTCACACTCCTTAATGGACTCACGTGCTTCGGAAAGAAAATGAATACCAGTGACAATCAAGACAACTAATCATTTCACACCTTGAATGAGGATTTATGCAATAGCATGAGAATACTAGTAATTTCTACAGTGATTGTGCAAGGAGACTCTAGGACAAAATTTAGAATAAGCCACAGCTAGTTGCATATATCCACATAGCTCAGAGTGAGTTACCATAACCATCAAAAGAACTTCCTTCATGAAACTAACCATTAGAATGCTATAAGTTTGCATAATGGCAAGGAGATTTGTACTGGGAAGGCGAATTGAGGAATGTAATTATTTAACATTGGTGTTTAATGTTCAGTATTCTATTTTGAATCCTTGTGCACAATTTCAACAATATCATACACATTATTCCACAACCCTGTAGATTAATATCTACACATAATACTAAATTCAGGCATGTAGCATATAGGGAAAACATACCTAGTATTGTACTTTGGTAACCATGCACAAGCAGGTGAACAATCTAGTCATAATGGGAAATTGAGGTAATAAGTCTATTGTATGGTCATCGGTATAAGGCCAATAATTCTCCTTCTTGGGAGGCTTTGATCCTTAGTTAGAGAATAGTACTATGTTAATTTTGTCATCACGTCAGTTTTATTTTATTTTTATGAAGTGGACTTTCTTGTTGGGTTTTGAACTTGTTCCCTAAGTCCAAATTATATAATTCTAAAATTTGAGCAGAATCACAACATAAAAAGCTTTACTAACCATGTAATTGTTTTAGATAATATTCAATGAAGACTTCCCAAAGCCAACTACTCCACATACACTAATAATCTAGCATTCCCACTGCAATTGTCCACAACATACCTAATTACCTGCCCTACAAACATAGTGGCTGGCACGTCGTTAACATCTTGAATCCATGCTTATGGTGTATAGCATTCCATTATTTGATTTGTTTGGAAGGAGCAGTAGAAACAAATGTCTTGTGTTTAGTTGCAATTAGGGAAGTGTTTGTCCTCTGCAGGAGAATTTGCAATCATTTCTTATGGGTTTGCTAGAGTGTTTTCTACGAACCTTACTCGTATTGAGTAGAAGGTCATGGTTTTGCTACTTTTGTATAACATCATTACTCCGATTGATGATTTGAATGGCTAAAGGGATTTTCTAGCATTGCTTATGTCTCTAATAATGAGATCCACGGGTTGTCATTAGCAAGGCATAGCATCAAGAGAAAAGGAGAGGAGAAATTTGTGGGCATATAACATACTTCTCTATTGATATTTATACGAGCTTCTATTCATTTATATATTAGACCAACTTCCAAAGAAATCATGCTTCATAGAGGGAAATATATGATATTATGAAATTCAATAATTCATATGGAAAAATATTGAAATGACAGAAGTTATACAAGGGATAAAAATACTAAAACTCAAGGAAAAATAGGCTCATGATGGCATGAGCTAAAAAAAAATTACTGACAACTTGAGCTAAAAAAATTATTGACAGCTTGAGAAGCCATCAACATTATTTATACTTTGTTTCCCAGCAAATACATTTATAATGTTTTACATAATATTAGATATAATTAGTTTTGACACTGTAACACAAAAAATTCCAGTTCCAATTCATAGTCAAGAGGTACATGAGTTGGGGTTGTGATGGGAACACTAGTTTTATTTATTCAGATCTTTCCCATAGCCAGAGTCAACAAACCATTCAATAATCATTCGTGTGGGGACTTTCATAGTAAATAACAAGCCATTGTAGAGTGATATTGATCATATTCATTACAAGATGCAACCTTAAACACCTGTTGTCACTATGACAACAACCCTCCAATTTTTTTCCCTAAGTCAATTTTGGAGCCTACATGAATTGTCATTTCAAGCCCCTTAGTACCGTCACATTGTTTGTTTTTTTATTCTTATGTTTTATCCTAGTGTCGCATCCTACCAAGTCAATGTTTCCTAAGTGTCGTCACCTAACCCTTAGAAGCTCCTGTGTCATCTTTTTCATGGTTAGGTGCACTAATGATGTTTCTTGACTTAGAAACTAGCATTTTTTCCATGCACACACTCGAAAAGCACTCAAAATCAAACAAAAGAAAGAAAAGCGCCCTTTAAAGGCAAAAGCACACTTCAAGATCACAAAGACATGATCTTGTGTCCCTATAATACTAGGTTATTATAGGTCCCTGTAATACTAGGGTATTATAGGTACCTATAATATTAGTGTATTCCCCTTATTGTTATTGCTATTGTAGCCCCCTATTAATATTGCTATTATAGCCCCCTATTGTTATTGTTGTGCCCCATAGAAGCTCACTATTGTAATTTTTTTGCCCTTACATTATTATTGTTATGTAGGCTCTGATTATATTGTGACCCCTTAGACTCCTATATATACCAAGGAGGTCTTATCATTTGTATCATACAAGAATTTTTAATTTATGTAATGTAAAGGAGGGTTCCCCCTCTAAGAGGTTAATTTTTAAGTCATTAATCTATCTTTTCTTCTATTTTGTGAGTTGGTTGCATAACATTTGGTATGAGGGCTATGGATTCTATGGTTTCACTTCTTCAAATAGGCCATCTTGGAATTTTCGCTATAACTTGTTTTCTACAAGGCTTCAAAATCCGAAAATACAACCATGTAGATATGAAATATTTATGAACTTTATGTACAAATTTTAGATCTTGGTTCACTATATGTTTAGAGATATGATATGAGGTAGGGTTTTTGCAGGCTCCATAATTGAATCTCAAATGGGTGACCTAGGGAAAATTGTCATAACTTTCTCTCTGAGCATTGGATTTGAATTTTGTAAAAGTGGATGAAATTGAACAATTTTTTTTTTTTTTTTATGAATCATTTTTAGGGATGAAAGTGGAAACAGTGACACATGGAACTCCATACAAGTTCACTCTACTTGAACCAGTCAATAATCAGGTCATCATGGGAGATTGGGCATAGCTCTTTCTTTAAGAATCTAGTATTGGTCTGAATTGTGGGGTTATAAACAAGACTAATAGGGTTACCATAAGATGAAATTTCAGACCTTGGAGATACAAAATTACAGAGACACAATAGTTTCAATATCGAGCTCCTAAAAATAAAGAAAAATGTGTGTATTTTTTTAATTTTGCATAACTTTTATTTCAAAAATTAGTATGAAGTGATTCAAAGGGAATATTAAAGCACATATATCAATTGTTTTTCTAAAATTCCTCCCTAAAAAATAATTCTACGCCCATTAAGCCCATAGAAAGCTCTATTATGACGCATGAAGAGGAAGAATTACAACATGATATATCAAAATGACAGGACCAAGTGCAACAAATTTCTCTCTCACAAAGAGCAACCAAAGATGACATGAATGGATTAAAAGGGGACATGGATGGTAAAAAAGGCAACGTGGATTTTTTTAAAGTAGACATGGATGCGATGAATGTCAAGTTGGAAGAGTTGACAAATTTGTTGCAAGAAAGGATTCCCAGTGGTGACGAGGTAATCCATGAAAATCACGATGAGGAGAAAAGGAATATGAATTATGATTTTAGAGACTCCAATGTGGGGTTGAAGAACCACCCCATTTCAAATATAGATATGAGTAAGTTTGATGGCAAGGATCCAGTAACATGGATACTACAGATGGAGCGATATTTTGATCTACATGATGTGCAAAACTCACAAAAGGTACATATTAAATCTTTATGTTTAGAACCCAAATCATTTTGTATGGTATAGATGGATTTGTTCTCGTAAATCACTTGTCGCCTAGTCAATTTTTACGAAGGAAATGACAGCACATTATGAAGATACAAAGACTAACACCTTCTTTATCCAATTCATAAATCTCAAACAAAAGGGTTCAATGGTGGAGCACATTGGAGACTTCCAAAAATTCAATATTAAGGTAATTGATATTCCATAGGAGCATAGGATTTATGTCTTCATATGGACTTTAAAATATAACATCCAACATGAGGTTCGCCTTTGGGAACCTGATTCATTGGAGAAGGAATTCAAGGTGGCAAGAAAATTTGAAAGCAAAATTATGGAAACAAGGAAGTCTACCACTCACAATTATAGAGATGGAAGTGTTGCTTCTCCTAGTCTTCCACAACCTACAAGGTTGACACCAAAACAATTGGAGGAAAAAAGAGAAAAATGGATTTGTTACAGTTATGATAGAAAATACACCAAAGGTCATAAGTGTGCTGAGAAGAAATTATTCTACATAGGTTTTGAAGAGGAGGAAGAAAAGGAATATGAAACATCAAAAGAGGAAGGTATACACCATGAACCAACCCCAAATAATGAATAAATGAATCCGACCATATCTTGTAATGCATTGGTAGGAATTACCACTCGTCAAAATCTCAAGATAGAAGGATACATCAAGAAGAAAAAGGTAATCGTTTTGATTGATTCGGGTAGTACCCATAATTTTATTCATTGTAATATAGCCAAGGAATTGAATTGGTTCCTATATCCAACACCAAAGTGTTGGTGATGTTTGCAAATTGAGGAACTATAAATTTATTTGGAAAGTGGCATAATATCAATCTAACCATGGTGTAATATGTATTGAATAGTCCAATTCTTTCCATTTCAATGGGTCATGTTGATGTTGTACTAAGAGTCCAATGGTTACAATGTTTGGGGATGATAGCTTTTAATTTCCAAGAATTTTTTTTGAATTTTTTTTGGAAAGGAAAGGAAGTTGAATTAAGGGGTATCACAGGGAAACCAGGAAAGATAGTTAGATCTAATGGCATGAAAAATCTTCTAAATAAATAACAACATGGTGTAATTGCACAATTATTCTCACTAGAGGTTAAAACATTTAAATAATCTATTTCTCTAGATTTGCAAAAATCCTTGGATAATCATTATGAGGTATTTGAGACTTTCAAAGTCTCAGCACCTAATCATGATTAGGATCATCTATTCATTTGATTCCAGGAAGTGTTCCTCCAAACAACATACCTTACAGATATCCCTATGCCCAAAAGAGTGAAATTGAACACATGGTGGTAGAAATGATAGAGGCTAGTATAATTCAACCTTGTCAAAGTTCTATCTCTACTCTAGTAGTATTAGTACACACGAAGGATGGATCATGGTGTATGTGTCTAGATTATAGGGAGCTCAACAAGCTCACAATTAAAGATAAATTTCCCATTCCTGTTATTAATGAATTGTTCGATAAATTACATGGAGAAATTTACTTCACCAAGTTGGATCTTTGTTCAGGATATCATCAAATTAGAATGAGTATTGAAGACATTATAAAAACAACATTCAAAACTCATGAGGGTCATTATGAATTTTGGTCATGACTTTTTGCCTTACTAAAGCACCTTCCACATTTCGAGGTTTGATGAATTCCATTTTCAAACCCTTCCTTAGAAAATTTGTGTTAGTATTTTTTGATGACATACTAATCTCCAACAAGTCTTGGAATGATCATGTTCAAAATGTTGACAGGGTACTCAAACTATTGGAGGAGAAACAATTATATGCAAAAACCTCCAAATGTTTCTTTGGAGTACAAGAAGTGGAATATTTGGGTCATATTATATCTCATGAGGGTATTAAGGTAGATCCTAACAAAATTAAATCCATTAAGGAATGGAAAATCCCCACAACCATAAAGCATCTTCAAGGATTTCTCGGGTTGATAGGGTATTATCGTAAGTGTGTTAAGAATTATGGGAGAATAACAACACCTCTAACAACATTACTGAAGAAAGATGCATTTTCTTGGACTCCAGAAGCAACTAAGGCCTTTGAACATCTTAAAGAGGCAATGTGCCAAGCACCGTGTTAGCTACACCAGACTTCACAAAAACCTTTATTTTCAAATGTGATGCCTTAGGAAACGGAAATGGTGTCTTTTTAATGCAAGAAGGAATACCCTATTGCTTTTGAAAGTCGTCCAATCAAATGAAAGTATTTACACAAACCTATTTATGAGAATGAAATGTTGGCAGTACTATATGCACTAAGCAATTGTGACCTTACCTAATGGGAAGACACTTCAAGGTAAAATATCATGATATTCTTAAATACTTTTTGGAACAAAGATTATCTTTAAAATAGTAGCAAAAATGGGTCACAAAGATGTTAGGTTATGACTTTGAAATCATCTACAAAAAAGGGGAGAAAAATGTTGTTGCAAATGCACTCTCACGAAAGAAAGAGGATGTGGAAGCATTGCTTTGTTCCATTTCTATTATACAACCTGATTAGATAACTGAAGCAAGGGATGAATGGAATAATGACAAAGAGGTGTGGACACCATTCAAAAGTTGCAACAATATCCTAGTACATCTGATGCATTTAGTTGGAAAAATAACTCATTATGGTACAAAGGTCACTTATATCTTTGTAATAATTCCCAAATCAAACAAAATATTATTTTCAAATTGTACACCTCCTCTTTAGGAGGGAACTCAAGATTTTTAAAAACTTACCACAGGATCAAGAAGGATTTTTTTTTGGGATGGCCTTAAATTTGATATTTAGAAGTTTGTGGTAGAACGTTTGATTTTCCAACAAAATAAATTTGAGACAATTAAGACATCGAGTCTGTTACAACCTTTAGCCATTCCAAGTTAGCGATGGGAGGAGGTCTCAATGGATTTTATCACAAGTTTACCCAAATCTGTATCATCATGGTGGCAGTTGATAGATTTACCAAGTATGCACACTTTTGTGCATTATCTCATCCTTTTAAAGCTAGTACAGTTGCTATTGCATTTATGGAAAGAATTCAAAAGCTACATGGAAACCCAAAGATTAGTGTAAGTGACAGAGATCCCATTTTCACTTGAAATTTTTGGATGAAATTATTTTCTTGTCTTGGTACTCAATTAGTTCATAGATCATCTTATCATCCTCAATATGATGGGCAAACTGAGATAGTGAACAAATGAATGGAAGGATATCTTCGTTGTTTTGTATCTGACAAACAAACATAATGGGTCAAGTGGTTACCTCTAGTTGAATGGTGGTTTAACACTTCCTTCCATACTGTAGCAAAACTGACTACATTTATAGCACTTTATGGATATCATCCACCACCCACCACATCATATTCTTATAAGGTTCACATTGAGCATAAAAAACAAACTCTCCAACTCTTGAAGGATAACCTCACTCTGGTGTAGAATCAAATGAATAAACAGGCAGATCACCATTATAGTGAAATAAGTACTGATGTAGGTGACTCAGTATTTTTAGTCACCCTAGTACAATGGTACTTACAAGGTGTTGCAAAATATTGGTATTATGGCATACAAATTGGAGCTGCATGCATCTTCTCGAGTACACCTAGTTTTCCATGTTTAATGCTTAAAGAAGGTTATTGATGACAATATCCCAGTTTAGGCCGTGTTGCCAAAACTTAACGAAGAAGGAAAAATCATATTTGAGCCTGAAGATTACATGGAAACAAGAACCCAATAGCTACGGAATCGACGAATTTGAGAACATCTCATTAAGTGGAAGAACTTACATGGGAGGATGAAAATTTATACAAAAGCATCCATAACTACTAATTTATTGAGGACAACACTTTTTTGAAGGAGAAGGGCATGTTAGGTACCTATAATACTATTGTATTACCCTCATTTTTATTGTTATTGTAGCCCCCTATTTCTATTGGTGTGCCCATGTATCCCCCATGTTGTTATTGATGTGCCCCATAGAAGCCCACTATTGTTATTATTGTGCCCTTACATTATTATTTTTATGTAGGCTTTGATTATATTGTGACCCCTTAAAGTCCTTTACATACCAAGGAGGTCTTATTATTTGTATCATCCAAGAATTGTTCATTTATGTAATGTAAAGGAGGTTTCCCCCTCGAAGAGGCTAATTTTTAAGTTGTTGACCTATATTTTCTTCTATTTTGTGAGTTGGTTGCATAACACACATCCTCCCAAGCCAATGTTTCCTAAGTGTCATCACCTAACCCTTAGAAGGTTTTGTGTCATATTATTCATGGTTAGGTGCACTCATGACTTTTCTTGACTTAGAAACTAGTCTTTTCGTCATGCACACACTCGAAAAGCACTTAAAAGAAAGAAAAATCAAGAAAACACCGTTTAAAGAGAAAAGCACACTTCAATATCACGAAGACATGCTCTTGTGTTGATCACACTCCTTCGGGCTGAAGAAGTGCGCCCTTCTTGAACACACTCCTTCATGCTGAAGACATGCACCTTCTTGAATGCATACATGAGCTCCTTGTTACATGGGGGCACACTCCTAGAAAATAGGAGCCCACTTAACTTACTTTAACTAATCCATTAACTTATCAACAAGTGGAAATCATGCATGAAATAATTTTGCATGTAATCTCTTTTAAATTAACTTAATTAATCATTCATTTTCATAATCATTCTCATCTGGGTTGGGCACACACCTGTGGATCAAGAAACTCTTCATCGATTTGTGTTACAAGTAAGTTTTGCATGTTGAATCTATTGATTTCCTTTCATGATTTCACTATTGATCTTGTTTTCCTTGTTGGAATTTGTTGTTTTTCAACTTATTTTTTGGCATTTTTGTTCAATCTTATCTCTACAAGTGTTAATATATTGTCGCAAGCTGAATCTCTACATGTTCCTTGACCCTTCACATTCTAAGAATTATTGTGACAACATCCATAAAATTTTGTAGATATTTCTTCTTCTCATTTTTGACATAAAATATTACTAATAGACTTGTCCTTGAGCTATCCTCAAGCAAAGCACACTTCTGTAACTTGAAGCCCGATTAGCTCTGAAAATTGTGCCCAAAATAGTTCAGTTTCCCTCTTGAATGCACTCCTTCACCACGAAGAACTATGCCCTCCTTGATCCCATGAGTGCACCTCGAAGGATTGATTTATTTCCCTTCTTCCCTTTAGCATGCACCAGTGCACCCTCCTTTCTCTTAAGTGCATGAGAGCACCCTAAAAGACTAAAGGCCCAAACACATATCCGTTCATCTATTCGGAATGTGCTAGTGTGCCCTCTTTGTTTCTTTGAGTGCATGAGTGCACCATGAAGGCCTGAAGGCTTGAAAAAGCACTCATTCATTGCTTCGAAGTGCACTCTTGTGCCCTTGATAGTTTTCCCTCTCTTACTTGAGTGCATGAGTGCACTACAAAGCCTTGAATGACTTGTAACCCTTTGTGCTTTGAAAGTGCACCCTCTTGGTTTGCATGCCTATTTTCTTATGCATGCAAGTGATTATGTGCTATCATTGATAGATTTAAATTCTCAGTTACATTTAATTGATACTTGGATATGATTTTCTAAGATATTGTTGTAAAGTTAGGATTTCATAAAGCTAATATTGTCATCATGAGTGTGTTGCCACAAACAAGTGTTTGAGCTACAATTATTGTCACCCTTTCATCATCTATTGCATCCATGCCTCCTGCTACACATAAAGTGGCCTCCAAAGAAGCTTCATAGGCAAGCATTGGGGAATCAGTTGGAGTGAAAAATCCAACCATTCCCATATATTCAGACACACATTGCTTCATTGATAAGTCTAATGAAGTCACACGAGGCATCATAAAAGACACATTCATGTAAAAAAAAACTGCTGAGAACTTGGAAGATTTGCAAGCATACATCAATATCAAGTGGTCCAGGATACATAGGATTGCATATAAATTCCTAGTCATCCCCTGTGAAGAAGTGATTGAGTGGATCATTACACACAAGGATGACTCTCATCTCATCCTTCACATTGAAAGTGGTGGTCAACTCACCACCTATTATGGAGAAGACATGCAGACCTACTACAAGATTCTTAGGCCCACAAAATATGCAAATAATGATTTCTACATCATATGGGATGATCTCGACACAAGTGACATCATCAAATCATGGTGTCAAGAGCCTACTAAGTTTCTCCACCGCCTATTTGTGGTTTATATGACCAAGATTCTCAGAGTGTATATCAATATCTGATTTCCATGTGTTGTCTGTTGCATGGGCGCAATAACGATGAGATGGTTGAGGATATATATGCTCAATATGGTGGTAATCCATGGTAAAGTATTCAATTGGGCAGACATATTGTCATTTGAGTTCCAGTGTCATGTGGGGTAGGAAAAATCATCTTTGAGGATGAACCACACACCACAATTCTATATTTATGTATTTATTTTAGATGGAATATGTACACAATATGCTTTCCCAGCAATGTATTGGAACTGGACCCTCTAGGACAAGTTTCCAATTTACTTCCACTGCAGAGTGTTATTAGAATCAAGCTTCATAGGTGCATATGATAGATTGGCTGAGCACTTCTTTGTAGTTATTTTCCATATGACATTTGAGATCAATCCTCCTCGCATGATCGATCAGGTGAAGGAGTTACTACAAAATATTGCGGACTAGTTTGCAACGCCTGAGGGTACATATATCAGATGTTTTTGATGTCATATCTCCCCTCATCTCATGTCATGATATGTGACCAATAAGGGGGTAATAAAGGAAGTAGCATATCCATTGGACAAGGTTTTGTCAGGAGTTCTTCACAAGAGGAAGAGATCCCCTTGGCCCATCTTCCTTTTGAGGATCAAACTATATGAGTTAAAGAGCCACAAGGTGACAATGGAAGAAATACAAGATTTTGATCTCTTACACTTCACAACCAAGGAATTTAATGGATATGATCCCAAGAGAGTTTGCAGGAAACATTGTGAAAGGATCAATTAAAATTGGGGTTATTCATCTATGTATACAACATAAGATGAGAAGGTGAATATTTGGTACAATGCAGTTAGAAAGACACATCCAGGTATGGAGGCTAGTTCAACCCAATATCCACCAACTCAAGGTATACAAGTGAAAGAGGTACAACATATAACACCTCAAGCAAAGAGTGTAGCTCATAGGAAAAGGATCAAGTGTGATTCGATAGGAGAAAGAAGTGGGAAATGGAAAGTTGATCCTTTGAACACAGGGGTTATTCAATCAGAACAAGAGAGGAGAGAAGTATAAGAAGAGGAAGTAAGATAAGTTTCTTAGAAAGCAACATGAAGAAGATGAGGAAAGGAGAAGAATAGAAGAAGAAGAACAAAGGTAGTCATAGGAGGAAGAAGAAACACAGAGACTAGAGGAAGAATAGTTGACTCAGGAGATAGAGGAAGAGGATATCTAGCCCATGGATGATGAACTAGATTCTCTAGAAGAACCCCCACTCATAGGTGGTCATCTTCCATTTGGAGAAATGTGAATCACACCTACATTTGAAGACAAAGCCATGGGTGTGTGCAGTGTCACGTTTTATCAACACAAGAAGAGGATCATGCAGCAGAGATAAAGATACTTCTCAAATGATCCTCAAAACCCAGACTCAACATCTACAGAGAAGGTGATAATTGCCAATACTAGAAGGAATCCTAGGGACCTCATGACAAAAATGTTTCTTTTTCTACAACAACGCAGGACAACTCTGAATATTTGTTAAATGAGAATGCTATATTAAGGAGAGAACTTGATGTAGTGAAGCAACAACCTATAGGTGAAACACCTTGCAGCATAGAATCAATGGTTATCTTCACAGAACTTCAATACTGCAGAATGGTAGTGAACCATGCAGGAGGAAATAGGGACAATGGAAGACACCATGGTACGATTATATGATGAGATGATACTTCTACAAAAAGTGGTTGATCCTCTTGTTTGTATTAAGAAGAAAGTGCATGAAGTGGTGAAATTCCTGAAAGTGGAAAACATAGTAGCTTACCATCTTCAAGAGTGAGCTGCTAAGTATCTCGATGCTCCACAACATTTGGAAAAAAATATAGGATTATCGCCTATATAGACAAATTTCAGTTGAGACTCCACCATCAGAACTACATGCATCTTGGAGAACAATAGATTAACATTATTTCTTCGTATAATCGACTGCACAATGGTTTCAAGTCTCCAACACAAAAACATGGGATGCCCGCAATAGGATCATTTGAACAAATCAAAGGCAAGGATATCATCTTCCAAGAGATCAGGAATCACATAGAAGAGATCAAGCAAGCGCCATAACAAAAATGCTTGGAGATTACCAAAGAAATTATTCTGCAATATGCCATTGCACTAGTTAAAGCTCATATGAAGCTCTCATGGCTATGGAATAATGTACAATTGAACTCCAAAACTATATGATGGAGGAACTGGAGGTGAATATGCGGTATGTAGGGGAATTTCCAGTTTGGGTCAAATTCATCTCAACGGATTTCAAAGCATGGCACACATTCATCACAAATGAGCTCCATGAGGAAGCAAATGATTTGTCATTTTTATAAGACTTTGTCCTATTATGAGTTTTTTCTTATATATCCATTGTCTCATATGTAATTTATTTTTTGTAATAAATGGTATGTAATGAAGTCCAAGAGGCACATGTGGAATGTGAATAGCCACATATGGAATATAAAGAGTCGTGTATAGAATATGAAAAATCATATAAGTTGTAGAGTCATGAGGAAGCTCAAAAGTCAACTCAAGCTAAGGACTTGGATTCTTGGAGTCTTGCATTGGCTTCTCTTGTAGTGCCTAGGAGATAGATAATTCTTTAGAGAAGAAAGTTGTGCCTTCATGTTCCATTACTGGATCTAGTGTTTCATATATGTAACAATGTACTTGGGATATTTCATTCATAATCATAATCTCTATGAGCCAACATCTCTTCATACATGTATCATGAATGTATTCAGACTATTCTTGTTATGTTTACGGTAAATGTTGGTTAATTACATACTATGGCTAATGAAATATTTTGTTACTTACATATGGTTGTTACTGAATAGATGTTGTTATGTTTTGATGATTTTTGTTATTATGTGGACTAATCTGTAGGTAATCAACAAGCCTTTCTCTTCCCTCTTGGGTCCCCCTTTAGGATAGTATTATTACTTTTCTAACTGAAGGCTCATTTTCCTTAACTAGTTGTGGAAGTTCCTTCATGCACCTTACATTGGGTGCCTCACAAAGCTTACATATTTGCTACCTAAAGAGGTGTTGTGATCTCTTGTGTGTGATTGTAACCAAGGAATATATTTTAAATCTCTCCAATGGTGGGCATACTGTATAGCCGGATGGGACTCCTACACCAAATGGCGTGAGGTCTAATTGGGACTTCACATTAGGGAGATCCCCTCACATGTTGGCGGCATCCAACACCATCAACATTTTTTGCTCTAGGAGGTCTAGATGACAAGTTGAGGCTATGAAGTCTATTTTTAATCTCTTACCCTTTAGTGGCTTCATCCCAGATCATAATCCTGAGTTTTTTTTCCATAGCTTTAAATCCTTCAATCCCCACGGAATTTTTACATGACTTGTCACATTTGAAATTTGATGCCAAGGGTACCACAAAATTCCTTCATTACATAATTATGTTCTTTCAATTTTGTTTTTCAAGTGGTGTTTATTTTGAATAAATCCTTGCATGGCTGTTTACCCTTACATTGGAAGGTCGTGCAAAGAAATGGTGTTATTCTTTACCCACTAGTTCTATCTCATATTTTAAGCAATTGGTTAATGAGATGCATCACGTTTTTGAAAAATATGATTATCAAGAGGTTCTTAATGAAACTGATCATCTTAGAATGGAATTGAATGAATCACTCGAATAATTTGCAGACTGATTCCTTCATCTTTGTTATGAATTTCCATATAAGGATGTGGACTAGTAGCTCTTGGACTAGAAGTTTCGTTTCTGAGTTTGGATGTTAAGAAAATATTTTGAATTTGATCTATTATGTCCTCCCGATCAAAATAATTTCAGCGTCCTTAGGAAGAACCATACATGCCTTTTTTCCTTGTCCCCCTCCTTTTGATGTTCTGTGTTTTGAACCTGAAACGATCGTTAAATCAGAAGATCAATTTATTGATTAAGAATTGATTTTTATTTCACATATTTCCCTTGATGATGATTTGTTTGATCTCATCAATCGATCATCTTCAAATCTTGATATTTCTCTTGTCGATCCTCAACCCATTAATCAAGTTGAATCCTCGAAAAACTATAACCTTAATGGTTTCTTTTTTTTCTAAATTGTATCGTGATGATTGTTCAAGTCTCATGGATGAATCTTTGTTCCTACAAGAAGATTTAGATTTGCGGGAATTTCAAATGGAGTCTGATGCAATTATCAAATATTTTCTTTCAAGTATATCTCCTTTCGATCAAGAATATGACATGCTTACCATTGAGGATTTTTATGGTAATCTCTAAAAATCTGGTAAACCAAAAATTCCTTGTAAATCTCTTGATATGAATATGGCTCTTGTTTTGATAAGCAACTGACCATGTTTTCTCATAATTCAAAGTTAAGTTAAGTGAGTAGGACACTTCAGACTACACTGATGGTTATGTTAAGTTTCTATCACCTTGATGATATTTGTGATTTTGGTTTGTTCAAGATTATTTTACACAATCTTGTTATTAATTTCATCGCATGGGAAGTTGATTCTCTCTTGAGGGATGCTCATTTTCTTCACATAAAATTTTTTAACCCTCAGGGAGAAAAGTTTAATTTGACTTTTGAACTTCCACTGCTACATCCCACCTCAAGAAAATATTTAATCTATGATGTAGAAACAGAGAGTGATCTAGAGGAATGTCAAATCTTTCGATCTAGCCTACCATCTACATCATCCATTAAATATTCATCTCACTCGCACGACAACACAAATTTTGGCTAACCTATTAATGTCGTGTATGATATGGATTTGTCCTTGATCAATTTTTCTTGTTAAGGTTTCACTGAAGGTTGTTTTCATGATCCAATTACAGATTCCCTCAAGGAATCTTATCAGTTAGGGCCCATGTATCATGGCCTATTCTTGCATGGTTTTAATCAAGTCTTGTATGGTGATAGACCTGGTAATTATTGTTGTTGTGGAGTATTTCATTTGATAGAAAAATTGAGTGTGTTACACCATTGTGATTTCACTTCCTATTTCTATTTGTCAGTGTGTATGATTGCATTGTTTAACCTTTGCATTACATTGCATTTTATTTGGGTTTTACACGATCACATCTTTTGACCCAAAGGTTAGGAACAACTTCTATGGTTGCATTGGAAGTTCCATATCACATGACCCGACTTTGTACTATTTAGTTTAAGATAGGATAGGTTACATTAAGTCAGATGCATTGCATTCCTATTTTGCTTTTGTTTTCCTTGCTTTGTTTTTTAGTTTCATAAATCCTTGAATAAAGTTGATTTAGAGCTTCAAGATGATGTGGCTATTTTTTTTTCAAAGGTGAGCTGTGGTAACACACAACCCTTGGCTTATTTGTTACCGTCTTCCTTGATTTTGTTTATATATTCTCAAGTCGATGATCTTGAGATGGAAAATACGATCCTTCAGTTAGGAAGCTATGAGAAAATAGTGATGCAGGTACCTATTTATGATTCTCATTCCTACAATTGGTGCTGTTTATGAATAATGTGTTATTTATTATCTACCTGAGTAGAGTAATGTAAGGCGAAAATTTTAGCGGATAAAGCATTAGAGGTCTTAAACTTGTCTCTGAAGGAGAAACCTCTTCTGCTCTCAATAAGTCAAGATCCCTCTTCCACCTATTAAAACAATAAGTGCTTAAGCATAGTTCTATGAAAAAAGAAAGAAAAATAAAGGGTGAAACAGGATAAAGGCTTCCTGCGTAGGGAGGTGAGGCAATCGACTTTGTTGGGGTACTGTCCAGGCTCGCCGGTAGGGAAGCAACGTTTGTGTTCCTGAAGTGATTACGTCAGGGTACTGTCTAAGCCTATTGGTAATGGAGCAATGCCAGGGATGTAAAACTCATACTCCTTTTTTTTTTCTTTTTTTTTTTTTACTCAAGGTGCTATATTACCCTTACTTATGTCGATAGGATAATGATATGGCTTATTTTATGTTTTGTTACATCAAGAAATGGAACCGGGAATACTATATCTTTAAGCAGGTAAGAGTGGGGAGTTAAGCTAACTCACTGATTGAATCAATACTTCCTAGAGAATTGAGATTTCGTGCCTAAATGAAACCATTTCAGAGAAGTTGGGTTTCTCCTAGTGCATCACCAAGTGTTTTCGTTGCGACAACGACCTTCCAAAATTTTTTCCTAAGTCAATTTTGGAGCCTACATGAACTATTGTTTCAAGCCCCTTAGTGTCATCACATTGTTTTTGTTATTCTTATGTTTTCTCCTAGTGTTGAATCCCCCAAGTCAATGTTTCCTAAGTGTCGTCACCTAACCCTTACAACCGCTTCTGTCATCTTATTATTGGTTAGGTGGACTCAAGACTTTTCTTAACTTAGAAACTAGCCTTTTCACCATGCACACACTCGAGAAGCACTCAAAATCAAACAAAAGCAAGAAAGACACCCTTTAAAGGAAAAAGTGCACTTCAAGGTAATGAAGACATGCTCTTGTTTTGAGTGGACTCTATTGGGCTAAAAAAGTGCACCCTCCTTAAGCACACTCCTTCGTGCTAAAGAAATGCACCCTTCTTGAATGCATGCATGAGATCCTTGTTGCATGTGGGTGCACTCCTAGAAAATAGGACCCCACTTAACTTCCTTCGACTAACCCATTCACTTGTCAAAAGTGGTGATCATGCATGAAACAATATTTCATGTAATATGTTTTAAATTAACCTAGTTAATCATTCATTTTCATAATCATTCTCATCTAGGTTGGGCACACAGTTGCGTATGAAGAAACTCTTCGTTGATCTGTGTTACAAGTAAGTTTTGCATGTTGAGTCTAGTGATTGCCTTTCATGATTTCACTGTTGATCTTGTTTTCCTTGTTGGAATTTCCTTTTTTTTTTAGTTTATTTGTTGGCATTTTTGTACAACCTTTCCTCTACAAGTGTTAATATGTTGTCACAATCTAAAACTTTGCATGTTCCTTGACCCTTCACATTATAAGCATGATTGCGACAACATCCATAAAATCTTGTAGATATTTCTTCTTCTTATTTATATCATAAAATTTTGCTGCTAGAATTTTTCTTGAGTCATTCTTAGGCATTGTGCACTTATAGAACTCGAAGCCCAATTAGCTCTGGAAACTGCACCCATAATAGTTTAGTTTTCCTCTTGAGCGCACTCCTTCACCAAAGAGAACTATTCCCTCATTGAGCACATGAGTGCACCCAAAACGCTGAATTATTTCCCTTGATCCCTTAAGCATGGGCTAGTGTGCCATCCTTTCCCTTGAGCGCATGAGCGCACCCTGAAGGCTTGAAGACTTGTCCCTTCATCTCTTCAGACTGTGCCATTGCACCCTTGATGGTTTTCTCTCTCTTGCTTGAGCACATGAGTGCACTGCAAAGCACTGAATGACCCTTGACCCCCCTTCATGCTTTGAAAGTGTACCCTCCTGGATTCCATTCCTATTTTCGTACACATGCAAGTGATTATGTGTTGTAAATGATAGATTTACATTCTTAGATACATTTAATGGCTCTTTGAATATGATTTGTTGAGAAATTTATGAAAAGTTAGGATTAGTCATGTCATCATGAGTGTGCTACCACAAATAGGTGTTCAAGCTACAAGTATTCTCACCCTTTCATCATCTGTCGGAGCCATGCCTCCTATTACATGTAAAGTGGCCTCAAAAGAGGCTTTAGAGGTAAGAACTAATAAAGCAGTTGAAGTGATAAATCTAATCATTCCCATATATTCAGTCACACAGTGCTTCTTTAATAAGTCTACTGAGGTCACATGGGGTGGCATAAAAGACACATTGATGGAAAAACAAAAATGTTGAGAACTTGGAAGACTTGCAAGCATACATCAATATCAAGTGGTCTAGGATACACATGATCTCATGCATATTCCTAGTCATCCCCTATATAGAAGTGATTGAGTAGATTATTACACAGATGGATGAATCTCATCTCATGCTTTACAGTGAAAGTGGAGGTCATCTCGCCACCTATTATCGAGAAGACATGCATACCTACTATAAGACGCTTAGGCCCACAAAATATGAAAATAATGACTTCTACATCAGATGGGCCAATCTCGACACAAGTGACATCATCAAATCATGGTGTCAAGAGACTGCTAAGTTTCACCAGCGCACATTTGCAGTTTACCCGACCAAGTTTCTTAGAGATATATATCAGTGTTTGATTTCCATGTGTTTTTGGTTGCATGGGCACAAGAACGTTGAGGTGTTTGAGGAAATATAGATATATATGCTGAATATGGTGGTAACCCATGGTAAAGTCTTCAATTTGGTAGAAATATTGTCATTTGAGTTGCAACGTCATGTGGGGAAAGAAAAATCATCTTTGAGGGCGAACCAGGCACCACAAGTCTATATGTATGCATTTCTTTTAGATGGAATCTGTGCACAATATGCTTTCCTAACAATGTACTGGAATTGGACCCCCTAGGTGAAGTTTCCAGTTTACTTCCACTGCAAATTGTTGTCAGAATAAAACTTCAAAGGTGCATATGATAGATTCATTGATCACTTCTTTGCAGTTATTTTCCATATGATATTCGAGATCGATCCTCCTTGCATGACCGATCAGGAAAACAAGTCACTACAGGACATCACAGACTAGTTTGCAGTACCTAAGGGTACATATATCAGATGTTTTGGATGTCATATCTCCCCTCATATCATGTTGCAATATTTGAAAAAAAGATGGTCATGCAGGAAGTAGCATATCAGTTGGACAAGGGATTGTCAGGAGTTCTTCATAGGAGGAAGAAATCTTGTTGTCCCACCTTCCCTTTGAGGATTAGTCTATATGAGTTAAAGAGCGACAAGGAAAAAGAGATAAAAATACAAGATTTGGATCACTTTCACTTCACAACCAAGGAATTTCATGGATATGATCCCAAGAGAGTTTGCAAGCAACATTGTGAAAGGATTAGTTTCAATTGGGTTTATTCATCTATGTCTACAACAGAAGATGAGAAGGTGAAGATTTGGTCCAATGTAGTTAGAAAGACACATCCAGGGATGGAGACCAGTTCACCCAAAGATCCACCAGATAAATACATGCAGGTGCAACATGTAGAACATATAACACCTCAAACAAAGAGTGTATCTCCTAGGAAGAGGATCAAGTATGGTTCGATAGGAGAAACTAGCAGGAAATGGAAATTAAATCCTTTAAACATAGGAGGTAATCAAGTAGAACAACAGAGGAGAAGAGGAAGCAAGATGAGTTTCTTAGAAATAAATAGGAAGAAGAAGAGGAAAGGAGAAGAATAGAAGAAGAACAAAAAAGGCAGTCTCATGAGGAAGAAGAAGCACAGAGATTGGAGGAATAAAAATTTGAGTTAGGAGATAGAGGAAGAGGATACCATTCAACCCATGGATGATGAACTAGGTTCTTAAGAAGAACCCCCCCCAGAGCTGGTCATATTCCATTTGGAGAAATGGGAATCACACCTCCACCTGTGAGCAGAGTCATGGATGTGTGTAGTGTCACGTTTAACTAGCACAAGAAGAGGATCATGCAACAAAGATGAAGATACTTCTAAAATGATCCTCAAAACCTAGTCTCAGTGTCTACAAATAAGGTGATAACTACCAATATGAGAATGAATACCAGGGAAATCATGGTGGCAAATGTTTCTTTTGCCGCAGTAATGCAGGACAACTCTGAGTATCTATTGAATGAGAATGATAGGTTAAGGAGAGAAATTTCTGCACTGAAGCAAAAGGAGGAACACCTTGTGACAAAGAATCAATGATTCTCTTCATAGAAATTTAATACTGCATAATGGAATTCAACCATGTAGGAGGAACTAGGGCTAATGGAGGACACCATGGCATGGTTATATGGCGAGATGATATTTCTACAATAAGTTGTAGTTCCTATCATTGGCATTCAGAAGAAAGCACAAGAAGTGGTGAAACTCTTGAAAGTGACAAAAAAAGAGGTTGAACATCTTCAATATTTGGATGAAAAGTATTGATATTCTCCACAAAATTTGGAATGAAAGAAAAATGTTGTCGCTGAGATAGACAAAGTTCAACTGAGACTCCACCATCAGAACTACATGTGTCCTTGAGAACTCTCGATTAGCACTGTTACTGCTTATAATCAACTGCATAATGGTTTTAATTCTCTAACACAAAAACATGGGATGCCCACAATAGGATCACTTGAACAAATCAAAGACAAGGAAATAATTTCCCAAGAGATCAGGCAATACATAGAACAAATCAAGCAAGCATCAGAACAGGAAATCTTGGGGATTGCCAAAGAAATTATTCTACAATATTCCATCGCACCAGTCAAAGCTCATATGAAACTCTCATGGCTATGGAATAATTTATAGTCAAACTCCAAAACTATATTGATAGAGGCACTAGAGGTGAAGACACAGTATGCAAGGGACTTTCTAGTTCAGGTCAAAGCCATCTCAACGGAGTTCAGAGCATGACACACATACATCACAAATGAGATGCTTGAGGAAGAAAATGATTTGTAAATTTGATAAGACTTTGTCCTATTATTTTCTTGGCTTATATAACCACTGTGTCAAATGTAATTTGTTTTTTGTAATAAATGATATGTAATGAGGTCCAAGAGGCACATGTGGAATGTGAATAGACACATATGGAATGTAAAGGGTCATGTATAGAATATGAATAGTCATAGAAGTTGTAGAGTCATGAGGAAGCTCAAAATTCCTTGCCATTAATTATTAATAACTCCTCATAATTCAATCTAAGGACTTGGATTCTTGGAGTCTTTCCTTGGCTTCTCTTGTAGTGCATAGGAGATAGATCATTCTTTGGAGAAGTAAGTTGTGGCTTCATGTTCCGCTACTGCGTTTCATCTACGTAATAGTGTACTTGAATCTTTCATTCATAATGAGAAGCTCTATGAGCTGACATCTCTTCATACATGTATCGTGAATGTAATAGGATTATTCTTGTTATGTTTAAGGTATATGTTGGTTAATTACATACTAAGGCTAATGAGAATTTTCGTTACTTAGATATGGTTGCTACTGAATAGATGTTGTTATGTTTTCATGATTGTTGTTATTATGTGGACTAATTTGTAGGTAATCAACAAGTCTTTCTCTTCCCTCTGAGACCCCCCTTTAGGATAATATTATTACTTTTCTAATCGGAGGCTCATTCTCCTTTACCAGCCATGGAAGTTTCCCCATGCACCTTACATTGGGTGTCTCACAAAGCTTACATACTTGCTACCCAAAGAGGTGTTGTGATCTCTTGTGTGTGATTGTAACCAACACATATCTTTGAAACCTATCCAATGGTGGCCAGGTTGTATAGCATGATGGGACTTCTACTCCAAATGGTGTGAGTTCTAATTGGAAATTCACATCAGGGAGATACCCTTACGTGTTGGTGGCATCCAACATATCTCATGGTTTTGGAAATGTAGGCGTAAAACAATTGCCAAAACCATAGTGTGATCATCCAAAAGCTAAACAGACACATTCAAGCTTATTAAGAAGGTTATTTATGTAAGTTTGTAGGCTAACCAGACTGATCCTCAAAACTTGGATATATCCTTGAATATTATTAGGGTACCTTTATAAGCCAGGAGGAGATATGCCCCGACATATGCATGTTGGTCTAAGATTAACTTCCATAGCTTACGTTCCTATGCACTATGTTGTTCTCATACAAAACCATGTAGAGTCTATGATATGAAATCATACTTAGTTTCAAAATAGAGCCCTTTAGGTCCAAGTTTTGAATCGAAGAGCTCTGACACCACTTGTAACACACACACCCTTGGGAATATTTTCTACTTTCTTTTTTCCTTTTTTTTTTTCCATCTGAAGAAATCATGTCTGGAGTAGCTTAAAAGCATACATAATGTTGCCCTGGGTTGGACCATGAGACCTGCGGGGACCAAGCCTCCCCACCTAACCATCATTTCTACCTTAAGAAATTCTTTCTTAAGATGTATAACTTGAGAAAGAATTTCTTAGATGACTTCCAGACGTAAAATAAGTTGTATATCAAGTTTTAACTTGACAGTCAAGAGGAAATGATGCTTTATGCTTAGAGGAAAAGGATTTAAATTTCAAGTATATTTAAACTTCTTTGTGTCCCAAATGTCCAAAAATTAAGGTTACAAAATCTAGATGTATCAAGAAAAGATATTATGTGTATACAACCAAGCTTAGATACATTTGCATGAGTCCTTTCAATGACGAATACAAATGGTAGGGATTGTTACTATGATTGAAACTCACAATCATCAAAGACAAAGATAAAGGCTATACAAACAACATAAATATGTATATATTAGTGTATCTAAATAAAAAGCATTTTACATATATATATTATAGATTATATATATTATAGTATATATATATATAAAAATATATAGATATAGATTATATTATATTTTTTTTCTTTTTATTTCTCCAAACTCTTCGCGTAAATTTCATTAGTAGTTATATTAGGGTGAGGGTCTCTCTATTTAAAAAACATGGCTCACTATAACATTCCAAGAAAGGTCTTTTCTCAAGTTTCTGTTTGCATATGGCAGAGTTTTGTAAGGTTAAAATCTTAGTTCTACATCTCTACAAAACTCCTTTACATTTCATATGAAATTGTTAAGTTTGAAAAGTGTAACTACCTTAGTAAGGTTTGATACTCCTTATATGCAATATAGGAAATATTGCTTACAACAATACTTAGTGACCCTTTCCACCCTTTTGTAAAATAATTATGCAATTTATTGGAATGGACACTAAAAGCATATTACATAGTCTCTTTGTGAGCTTAATTATGTCTACCACAGGTCATTGAAAATATCATAACACCAATGCCCTTGTAAGGGCTCATTCTAGTAGTATAATTTAGTGAACTAAAAATCCAAACAAAGCAATCTAGTTAATGATAGTAGACAATCGCTAAATAATACATATTTATAACCTTTCACTGCAAATACAAGTGTGAAAGATGAATGGGAACCCTTCTAGGCAAGCAACACAATCCCTCACAACACATGAAATATATTCTTAGTTGTAATATCAATAGCCAATTGCGACAAGTCTTATTGATCAGTGCATCATTATCATTTTACATTCTGAAATATAGGATGCTAATTTTAAGTCAACCCATCCAACATCCGAATTTTATGCTAGGTGTTAGAATGATTGTATACTCAAATTCACAACAACTTGCATGTCTACTTATTGGAAAGGCGTGGAAAAAGTAAATTAATAAGTGTTAATATTTAGGTGTCACGGTGAATAAAAACTTTGCTTGTTTATAACCTTTACACATGAATTATACACGGTCACAATGCAACATACATCTCTATTAGAAACTACAATATTTGCGTGGTTTCACAACTTTGGTATGAAATTTAGTTGCATGGTAGTCATTAAACTGAATTAAGGGATCACAATTATAATTAGCATATAAAAAGGGTAATGCTTGAAACAAAGTCACAATGAACTAGGACCAATATTTCTCAATGCCTAGTGATCTAAGCTAAGAAAAGTTATTAACTATCAAACCAAATTATATTTGACATAATATTTTAACCTCATGCAAAAATCACAAGATCCATTAGATCATACTCTACCATACAAGTAGGGGTCACATTCATTATTAGTGAATATTCCGGGCAATTCACATTCATTGTATTATTTAATAAGGTCCCTAATTCTCCTCCCAACCATTGAAAGTATGCAAAATGAGCTACTGCCAACCCCTAGATTAGGAACAGACTAAAAATTATAAAGGAATTCCTTCTCCATCCTTCCTATAAAAGTAAGTTTACATTGGGATTCCAGAGGAAATACTCCTCCACCCATAAACCATTGAAGGAATTTCAAAGATGTGATTTCTCTACCATCACCTAATTCAAGGACTTTGGAGATTTTATACACTATCCAAGGAATCCAAAGAATTTATCCACCATTAAATTACATATTTTAGCACCTCCACCTCATGTTTGGAATCTAGAGGATACTAAATTTGATTATTTGGCAAAGGAAAACTAGTGTAGGCCTTCAGCCATCCTCCACATAATTTTGTGTTGAGGGACTCTAGAGTGTAATCGTCCACCCTCAATTTAATAAAGAACCCTAGATAACCAAAAAATAGTTATGCTTAATGAAAGGAAAATATTTCTAAAGTTATATTACTCTGTTGTGGAACATAAAATCAATTCCATTTGTTTCTTATCAAAAATTAATCTCACACTATTAAGAAACATAAAACTATCCTAGTCACTCCCTATAAAAAATAAAGACTACAAGCTTTCTTCCCTAGAGAGAATAATTCCATCTAAGCAATAGCACACAAGAATGTAAAATAACTATTCAGTGGAATTGCTGAAGGATCCTCACATAGAGAGATTAAGAATTAATGCCTCCATATGTATACGCAACAATGATAGTGCCAAAATAGTATATGCATAAGTGAGAATAATAAAAACAGCTGGAATTGTAGGCACAGTTTCATTTATCAGTCCATAACTCCACCCTCACTTATTTAAGGGATTCCAGAGTTGTTTCTAACCCCCGAGGTTTCCAATTAACTCCATAAAATGGCAGGAATCTAGAGTGTACTAATTATGAGCACTTAGCAACGAAACTAATTATTGGGCAGCTTAAGACCTCCACCCTGTAACCAATGAGGGACTCCAAAGATGGAAATCTCCACCATTATCCCTCTCGAGTACTCCATAGAACTCAAACAATAACCAATTAACAAAACCAGAAACCTTGGTGTTCATGGTAAGTGTATGAGACAGGAAGGATTTACATAGGTTTTTCCCAACAACCCAGTTGGATAGTAGTGAAGTCTAACCAAATTTATTGCAAATTATCATTGTTAGGTCCCTATGCTACTGGTGTAACCCCCTTTTTTATTAATGCAACCCCCTTATTATATCTTTGTGCCCATTTAGTCCCCATATTGTTATTATTGTGCCCCATAGAAGTCCACTATTGTTATTGTTGTGCCCTTACATTATTATTGTTACGTCGGCTCTGATTACATTATAACCCCTTAGACTCCTATATATAGAAAGGAGGTCTTGTCATTTGTATCATCCA
Source organism: Pinus taeda (assembly GCA_000404065.3). Lineage (NCBI taxonomy): Eukaryota > Viridiplantae > Streptophyta > Pinopsida > Pinales > Pinaceae > Pinus > Pinus taeda. The sequence continues at coordinate 54,670 of APFE030214148.1, read as the reverse complement.
AGAATTATTAATTTGTGTAATGTAAAGGAGGTTCCCCCTAGAAGAGGCTTATTTTGAAGGCATTGATCTCTCTTTTCTATCTTTTTGTGAGTTGGATTCATAACATTTGGAATAAGAGCTTTGGATTCTAGGGTTTCGCTGCTCCAAACAGGTCATCGTGGAATTTTCGCTATAACTTTTTTTTTCTGCAACGTTTCAGAAGCTAAAAAAGGAAACCCATTTGAGCCAAAATATCACTGAATCTCGGGTCCAAATTTCAGATCTTGTTACGCTAAATTTTCGGAGATATGATCTGAGGAAGTTAAGGTTTTTGCAAGCTCCACAATTCCATCTCAAACAAAAGGGTTCAATGGAAGAGCACATTGAGGACTTTCAAAAATTGAATATAAGGGTAAATTATATTCTAGAGACACAAATGATTGATGTCTTCATAGGGATTTAAAGAATAACATTCAACATGAGGTTCGTCTTTGGGGACCTGATTCATTAGAGAAGGAATTCAGGTTGGCAAGAAAAATTGAAAGCAGAATTATGGAAACAAGGAATCCCCCCACTCACAACTATAAATATGGAAGTGTTTTTGCTCCTAGCCTTCCACAATCGACAAGGTTTACACCACAACGATTGGAAGAAAAAGGAGAAAAAGGGATTTGTTACATTTGTGATAGCAAATACACTAAAGGTCATAAGTGTGCTGAGAAGAAATTATTTTACATAGATTGTGAAGATGAGGAAGAAAAGGATCAAGAAACATAAAAATAAGAGGATATACACTAGGAACCAACCCT